>LBNU01019318.1:2487-15062 GCA_014162995.1 Artemisia annua
GAAGAAGTTGTGTTGTGAAGAAGTAGTGACGAAGTTGTGGTGTGCTCAAGTTGTGAAGAAGTTGTGGTGTGTTGTGAGATTGGTTCTAGCTAGAATTAGAACCCGACATTTAGCTTTGTGTCGTTAAGCCGGTGTAAGCAAAAGTTGTGTAAGGTTTTCTCCCCCATAAGGGAGCTTGTTGACATAGTGAAGAAAACTCCCAAGTTAGGTGCTCGGGGAGTGGAGTAGGACGAAGAGGAGACTCGTAGCCGAACCACTATAAATCCTTTGTCTCATGGTGCCATTTTTCCAACTCTATCTCTTTACTTATTTACTTACCTTCATATTTGTCATATCATATACTTGTTGATATTGTATTTTATAATTGTGCAAGTCTCTTGGTGATATATATAAAGTTCGAATTGGTGTTTTTATAAACAAAGTTTTTGTAAAATTAAAAAGACGTAAAACTATTCAACCCCCCCTTCTAGTTTTCCACACCAAGAAAGTGAAATGAGGTGTTGAAGTGGTATAATGAAGTACTCTGTTTTGCTCTATATAAGGAGTGTTTGGATCTATAGTTTAATCTGTGTTCTATATTGTTTTAGTGCTTGCAATCAGTGTAATTAGCCTATAATAGATTAGAATAACATAGTAATATCTTCGGCAGTTCTTTGGGCTATATGGCGATATCGGAATAGTGTCAATTTTAATGCTCATCCTATGAAGAAAAGTTACTTGTTTGTTTGATATTCGTATGATTTCTTTTTCTTGGTTTAAGCATAGAGGTCATAAAGTTGTATGTTGGAACTCTTGGCTTAATAAATTCCGCCGTTCAAAAAAAAGATTAACATAGTAATAGCATAAAAACCAGTGATCACTTCATAAGAGAGTCAAAATCATTTTAGTCTCTTATATGCATTCACTGTGATAGTTTTTAGGTTGCATAATCTTAGTAGTAGTTGCATATTTAGTTTTTATAGCTTAATCCACTCATATATAAGCTTAATATAACATATTCAGTCAATTGGATTAGATTAAATCTCATATAAGTCAACTATAAAGTTCATTGAAAAAAGTCAACTTTAAAGTTCATTAAATCTCAATAGTGATTCTGGGTACGGTGACCGGTTTACAGATGATCGGGGAGATATACGTGAGTATATTGATGAGAGCAATAGGCACGTAGTTAGACCAACAGGTATACATGGTGGTAGAGGTGGACGTAGTAGTGGTTCTGTTAATGGCGACCCGTTTGTAGCTAAACGGGGAGACAGAGGGTATGATATAGACAAGGGCAATAGGACGTGGCCCTATCCCCCAATCTTGATTGTGCCAGAAGATTGGTCTGACATGGTTGATAGGGTGTGGAATACCGCTGCATGGAAAAGAAAGTCGAAAGCTGGTCGTGAAAATAGGAGCACCTTGTTTGATGGACAGGTTTCAAAACATATTGTTGGCTCAATTCGGATTGATCAACATCGTCTAAGAATGGTAAAGAAATATTATAGTATTCTTGTTTTTCAATTCTTATAAGTATTTTTTTTATGTAACTTAAAATATTCAATTAGTAGGAAAAGGAAAAAGGTGGGACCGTAAGTTCCTTAGAAGTTTATCAACGTTGCCACACAACGAGAGGCACAAATTCAGAGTATATTACCAAAGGGTTTGTAGTTGTTTGCAGGTATGGTTCCCTTTAAGTTTATTATTGTTTAGTATCTTATTTATAAGCTTAAAGTAATGTCTCTGAGGGTTGTTTGTTGTATCAGCACTCGTTCGTTGGATTTGCTTATTTTTGTGCTTAATTGTTTATATGGGACTGCTTATTAGTTATAGTTGCTTTAAGTCCATTTTTAGCTTTTGTTTGTTCATTTGTATGCGCCATGTGGTGCTTTTAGTGTGTATGCAGTTATATGTGTGTTTGGGACAGCGGGTTTGAAGTTAAATGGGTGTTTGGAGTGTGGGAAAGCACCATTTATGTCATGGGTGTTTTGGTTTCAAAAATTGTTAGATATTTCATAAATTTGATTTTTTAATAAATATTTAAAGTGCAGCCAAAGTGAAATATTTAAATGCTTAATTTTCACTTTGGTGCCAAAATTTGCAATTATGAAATATGGAGCCAAATTTCAGCCAAAATTTTAAAAATAACTTTGGAAATTTTGGTTTCCTTACTTGAAAAAATGTCCCATCTCGCCTTATTTTCTCTCCATGAAATCAGGCTTCCATAAAAACAATACAAACAGAACTTTTACACCATTTTTACCAATTAACTTTAATAATTTTATTTTACACATTGCTTCTAAAAAATCATGGACACTCAAGCTGATAATCATGATCATTTTGATAATTCTGATGCTGAAATTGATCTCAATTTAGGATATGAATCAGAGGCACATTCTAATTGTGAGGAAGCTGAAATCAACCAAGGGTATGTAAAAAAGAGGGGCATAACCAGGTTAGCAATGTTTCGAAGGGAATATGGAAAACTCGATGGTGAGAAGCTCAGTGTAACCTTCAATGCACTAAATAGGATATCAGGAAAAAACATAGCATTGTTTTCCAGTTTTTTTGGGAGACTTAGTTCGTGAGCATATCGGTGTCAAGATTCTATCCTGGAAGAAAGTAGATTCATAAGCAAGAGATAAAATTTGGGACGAAATCACAATACGCATATACTATATTTGAACCTAGTAATATAGAATGAAATATATACGTAGCATGACATCTCGAATCCATAATACATATATGTTGACCTTATTTCTGTGTTGGAAGCATTCGAATATGTTGTGGTATGATTTGACTTGGCTCTGATTATATATATGATAGTGTGAATGCATGTGTGTCAGTTATATTGTCATAAAATGTGTGTAAACTTTTTGGAAATAGTATGTGTCCACTCAAGTGTGATGTTGTATCTAAAATGTTGTTGGTAAACTGAAGTAAAAGAGTATAAGACGTGGTAATGGGTTGGTTAAGAAATTGATCGGTTTGGCCGTGTTTGTTCTCGTTAAAAAGGGTACCGAAGAGGAATTTCAAAAAGGTGTCTTTGGACTTGTTATTACAAGGTGTTAATAAGTTTATCTCTTTATTTACATTATGTGAAACTAATTAGCAACATTTTGTTAATCTTTGCAGCGATATTTTGATGTTGACTTGACAATCCGAAAGCTGATAATGAATCGTCTTGGTCAACTTCTGAGGAATTTCAGAAGGAAATTGACAGAAAAGTATATATTGCCCAACCAAAATGCACTTTCTAAGCTAAATGAAGTCTCGGCTAAGTATACTCCAATTTTAAAAGCCGAAGATTGGGTCAATTTTGTAAAGCACACGGCCACCGAGGAATACAAGGTGTCATTTTTATTCAAGTTCAAATATCTTTCACTTTTGCTATTTCCATATATATTAGTTAACTAAGGCAGCATTGCTACATCTAAACGCCTTATGATTTTGTGTTGCAAGGTGAAATCCACTGCAGCAAAAGTGGCGCGTTCCAAGTCTCTTTATCAGCATACAATGGGACGAGGTGGATACGCCCATGTGATTGATAAAATGGTAACATTAAACATTTGCACAGTTGCATTTAATAGCATCATACTTTCGTTTATATTGGTTTATCTTACATGTGTATGTGTTTGATGTTTATAAGATCGACAGTAAAGAAATTGAACCAGATCAAGAACCACCTCGTGGTATGCTCTGGGTGAAAGGAAGGGAGAAGAAAAACGGAGAATATCACGATGATGAGATCAGATCCGTAGGAGAAAAATTGTAAGTTTTATATGTTCCTTGTTGGGCTAAAAAGTATTCTTGCTAATATGATATGTATTCGTACTGATTATATTAAAGTGGAATCAACATATAATAACCTATTTCCCATATTGTGTGTGCAGAAAGAAATGGAGGACAAGATCAAACAAGGAACCTTGAAGGTTGATCATGGCACTGATGCCATGACAGTTGTATTGGGTAAGGAAAAGGGTGGATATGCGAGAGGAGTGGGAGGTGGAGTAACCTACAAGAGGTATTTTGATCTGCCTCGAATAAGACAAGCATCTGATGAAAGAGTGGTGTTACTTCAAAGTGAACTTGATAATGAGAGACGCAAACGTCAAGAAAAAGATTCGGTAATCCAGGATTTGATGAATCAATTGGCTGCACAAAGGGGGCAGTTGCAGTCAACGTCAACACCATTGACGTCAACTCTAGTGACACCAACAGAAGTAAAATTCCATCTTTTTTTGACCCTTTTAAATACTGTTGCAGTCTTCTTAAACAATTTATATTGTAGGTGTCTCCAGTGAACAAGATCAATCATATAAATAGCAGTGCTGATAAGGATTCCGGAACATGTGTTGCTGTAATTAAGAAAGTTGCGAGCATTCAGAAGTCTAACGAACTTGCAACTTTGGAGAAGGGAAAGGAAATGGAAACAAGTGTAAGTAATAAAACATCCCCCTGAGATTTTTGAATTCTACATACATGTCTTATTTACCGTGTTTTATTTATATAGGAAAATGCTAAATCTGTCACAACTAAGAAAACGGCTAGAGCAAAACGAAAGGATTCTTCACGTCAAGATTCCCAATCACAAGAACATGAGACTCCATTACTAGCACTACCACAAGTATGTATTTAAACATGATCATATATTCTTTTGTTTAATTAACTTATTTATGATACAAATATACATGCAACAAATCATTTTTTAGGAAATTAAGTGCAAATTGTGGCACTTAAAGAAATCATCTATTATAGCTTTGGGTACCGTGTACAAGAGTGATGGAAAGCAAATGCTTCATAACAAACCACTCCCAAAGGATTGCTACAAGGTGTCTATTGACAAATCTTTAGTGGATGGAGCTTGCATCCCGGATGTAGGAAGTAACGGTTTCAAAACAGTTTAGGATGCACTTAGTGGTTTTTATGCATGGCCAAAGGATCAAGTGGTTTTCGATAAAAAGGTACATACATGCATGTATTTTATCAACCTACATATATATAATTCTTCATAGTAAATTCAGTGTTTGATACACCCGGTTTCTGTTTCCTACAGGCAACAACACCACCAACTACCATATAAATGAATGGGGAGAACAAAACTCCACCTAAATTAACAACGAAGCGCAAAAACTACGTCTCTAGTGATGCCATGCTAAAGGAAACTAAGAATAAGATCAAGAGTCAGAAGTCGTTAAATTATTGAGAATTTTATGATGTACGACATTACAATTTTATATAAATTCCAATTTTATTGTATTTGAATTCATTTTGATATATATATATTTGAATTTGTTTTGATATATATTGATTTCTTAAATGTGACTAAAAGATGCATATAGTCACAATTATAAACACTTTTGGTCACTGTTAACTTAATTCGATGTGTGACTAAATTTTACAAAAGGCCACACAAACAAACAATTCATGTGGCCATTGGATGTACAATAGTCACACAAAACACACATTTCTTTACTTTAAACACCTTATAGTCACACTTATTCACACTTTTGGCCACTTTATGCTTAATTGTATGTGACTAAATACCCAATACAGACATGCTTTGTGTGACTAAATGGTACAAAAGGCCACACAAACATAAACTTCATGTGGCCATTGGATGATCAATAGTCACACAAAACACACATTTTCTCACTTTAAACACCATATGGTCACACTTATTCACACTTTTGGCCACTTTATGCTTAATTGTATGTGACTAAGTACCCAATACCAACATGCTTTGTGTGACTAAATGTTACAAAAGGCCACACAAGCATAAACTTCATGTGGCCATTGGATGATCAATAGTCACACAAAACACACATTTTTTCACTTTAAACACCATATGGTCACACTTATTCACACTTTTGGCCACTTTATGCTTAATTATATGTGACTAAATACCCAAAAAAAACATGCTTTGTGTGACTAAATAGTACAAAAGGCCACACAAACATAAAATTCATGTGGCCATTGGATGATCAATAGTCACACAAAACACACATTTCTTCACTTTAAACACCATATGGTCACACTTATTCACACTTTTGGCCACTTTATGTTTAATTGTATGTGACAACATACCCAAAAGAAACATGCTTTGTGTGACTAAATGGTACCAAAGGCCACACAAACATACAATTCATGTGGCCATTGGATGATCAATAGTCACACAAAACACACATTTCCTTACTTTAAACACCATATGGTCACACTTATTCACACTTTTGGCCACTTTATGCTTAATTGTATGTGACTAAATACCCAAAAGAAACATGCTTTGTGTGACTAAATGTTACAAAAGGCCACACAAACATAAAATTCATGTGGCCATTGGATGATCAATAGTCACACAAAACACACATTTCTTCACTTTAAACACCATATGGTCACACTTATTCACACTTTTGGCCACTTTATGCTTAGTGTATGTGACTAAATAACCAAAACAAACTTGGTTTGTGTGACTAAATGTTACAAAAGGCCACACAAACATAAAATTCATGTGGCCATTGGATGATCAATAGTCACACAAAACACACATTTCTTCACTTTAAACAACATATGGTCACACTTATTCACACTTTTGGCTACTTTATGCTTAATTGTATGTGACTAAATACCCAAAACAAACTTGGTTTGTGTGACCATACATTGTTTATGGTCACTAATACCGATTAATCCACCTAAATTTGTACCTAATTTAGTCACACATATTAAGGTTTTGGTTACTATTTTGTAAGAGAGACTAAAAAAAACTCAAACATGTGACCGTAGGTACCCTACGATCACGCGACCTGTTGTCACACATACAAAAAAAATCATGTGTAACTATATGTATATCGTCACACTTATTGGGTGTAGCCAAATCCACTTTTTGTTCTAGTGATCGCTACCAAGACTGACTTAATCGCTACCAAGAAACTCCCACAGAAGACTTAATCGCTAACAAAAAAACAACCAATAATCCTTCACACCACCAAACTAACGAAAGATATGACCTTCCCAACTGAAGAACTATGTAACTATAACACCACTAATCACGAAAGTACATCCAAAACACATCAAATAACACGAGCTAGATCAAACCATGATGTTTACCTAAGAAACTATTCTAACCAACAAAACCACAAAAACCAACCACAAATCCATGACTCCAAGGCCCTAAGATGAAACCTAGGCTCTTGATACCAATTGTAGGAAACACATAAACATAAACACGTATGGTTCTTGTGATTTGTATGGATTGAATAGTGCAATANATGTAACTATAACACCACTAATCACGAAAGTACATCCAAAACACATCAAATAACACGAGCTAGATCAAACCATGATGTTTACCTAAGAAACTATTCTAACCAACAAAACCACAAAAACCAACCACAAATCCATGACTCCAAGGCCCTAAGATGAAACCTAGGCTCTTGATACCAATTGTAGGAAACACATAAACATAAACACGTATGGTTCTTGTGATTTGTATGGATTGAATAGTGCAATAAAGAAAGATGAGAGGTTGGGAGCCTTAGAGAGAGAAACACACATATATAAGATTGAACTATGTGAAAGGTCCAACCCTCACCATTGCATGGTGAAGGATATATATAGTTACAAGATATAAAACGCCTCTACTAGGCTATGGATCGGGTGTACAGTAGGTAAAGACCCGTCCATCCTCCACGGTGTTACTTAAACTATACTAATAACTTACTAATAAGATAAATACTACGAGCTACATAATGCTAAACAATACTCGGGGTGACCGAGTCTTCTATATAAAAAAAACGTATTCCTAACATAATCAATAGCTAGGTTTCATTAGATCTAAGCAAACACAATAAAGACCTAGCCTAGCATGTTAATTGAAAGACAAGCATAAGATATAATCACACAATACATAGACACATTGAATGATTTGGAAAAGACTTATCTTCAATTAAGCATCAAAGTTTCAAGGGTGGAAAACCCTCAAAAATACAGTAGAAAAACGAGCTAGGGTTTCTTCCCAAAAGTTGCACACTAATGAATGAAAATTAGACGAATATTTATAGAATTTACAATCTGACGGTGTCACCTTATAGAGCGTGACGCCGTCACCTCGCCGCCAAAACACTATTCGGATTGCTCAGATCCACTTCTGACGCCGTCCCCTTGTAAATCATTCTGGGCCGTCTCCCTTTAACTTATAACGTGACGACCTACACTTTGTAACACGTGACGCCGTCACGTATTAATTCTCAAAAATCCTTCTGGGGCGTCTAGTGTAAAAATCATCGACCTTGTTGTCAAAACGTGACGCCGTCACATGGTAAAGCGTGACGCCGTCAGGTACAATTTCCAGCATATTTTGAGACTTTGTCGTTTTCTTCACTTTTTATGCTCCAAAAACGTTCAAAATGCTTCCTTTTCCAGATTTCCTCTTCAAAGTACCTAAAATGACCAAATGAACGATTTAAGGCAATATTTGATCAAATAATTACGGATTAGGGCTTAAATGACCCCCTAAAGTTGTAACACTTTTCGCCTCATCAATTACGTAAAGAATGAAAAATCTAAAGTACAAACATATATCTGACGTATATGAATCCAATTACTTTCTCAGCACTTTCTTGGCCGAATCTTAGACCGTGAGTCTGCAACAAAAAGATTTAGTCAACGATTACCCTTTTGTGACAGCCATTGCAAAATATAGTTTTGTCACTTCCTTACCTAGGGGGTGTTTGGGAATGCATGCTTATTTGAGATTGATGTGCTTAAATAAAAAGGAATAAAAAATATGAGTGTAATTACCGAACCTTGGACTTTTTAAATGTAAACCAACTTATGTCGATGTCAAGAAACTGAGGTACATGATAACTAAACTTGTTTAGTTTGTAAAGACACAGAGGTACAAATACTGTACCTGAGATTCATTGGCATATCGGACGGAATCGTCCATCTTGTTATAGCCTTCTGAATCAGCAATAGGAGCGTCGTCGAAGTCTGCAACAACAAACTCATAATTTCATCTAATAAGAATAATTACAATGGTCATAGGCGCACTCAGCTTATAAGTATGTATTATTCAACACAAAAGACTTAATTCGTTGCCATACTCAAGTTCGACGACATAAAACACACATTTTGTTGACGAAAGCAGAAAAATGCAACGCATGGCAAAAACCGTACTAACCTGCCATTTTGTAGTGCCTAAAGTAGTTTGAAGCTCCGTAGAAATTTCATCCAAATCAGTGGACTTATGCCCTTCTCTCTTCTGTCAAATCCATATCCTATAAGCCGATTCTATTCCAGAAAAATCAAAAAACAAAAATCAAATCATTTTATAGAAATCAAAACTGATACTTTTCGGGGTCTTTGAATTAACTTAAAACAGTACAGAACGACAAGCAGAAACATTCGCTATCCAACTTTATACAAATAATGTAGCATAAACAATCGCTATCCAACTTTATACTAATAATCGCTATCCAACTTTAACGATAAGTATAAACAGTGCTTCAATCGCTATCCAACTTTATACAAATAATGTAGCATAGCATAAGCATAAACAATGTACAACTTATAACCATAACTTCTATTTGACAAACAATAAATGAACAACCTAAAAAACTATATACTACTGCTATAACTTCGCAACTTATCGACATTTTGAAAATACGCGTTTAATCGGTATCATTCATCAAACTATCAACGACTACTTATAAGAGCATATGCAGTGGTCACGCAAAACTTGCGTTAAGGGCACATTTAACGTGCGTTAAGGTGCGTTAGCCTTTGCATGATTCGGCGTTAAGGCAGCGTTAACGTGCCAAATTAAGCCCTTAACGTCACGTTAAGGGCGGGTTTTGTAAAAAAAATTGAAACTTTTCACCCCTATAAAGTTTTTGATATTTTGATTAAAAGATATTGTATATTACAAAACACCCCTCTCCCTTAGTTCTTAAACGGTATAATTGAGCGGGATAACCAGATTTAAAATAGCTGTTAAGCATTTGATTGAAATGGCTAACCGACCATTTAATAAACTAAATTCATTTAATTAAATTAAAAATACAGTACATGAAAATAAAAACATACGAAACGTAAACTAACGATACGATTTATATAGAATTGTAATTGTCGATGAGATCTGACTTCTCGTCGCACACTTGCAACACTTGTTCCCTAACCATTTTCAAGGCGACCTGAAGTTGCAGATCCGTTTCATCATTTCTTAATAGAGTTTTTAGACCGACCCTGATAATTGGATGGTCTTGAGGCAGCTCACATAACCTTTCGACCTCAGGAGCACGATTATGCATCTGCATTATAATACGACTTATCTCACCTAGCAAACTATTAACCAACTTGAGTTCCTTTTCTTGTTCGTTGCGTAATCGGGTAAGAATAGACTTTTGCACCTCAGCTAGTTCGTTTGCCTCTGTAGGGCTTTTTAATAGTAGTGATACTTGTGTGAGAAAATATAGTTTAGTTTAGGGTTGAATTTGAAAATAGTTGAGTTAAAGCTAAGTTATTATTGAGGGTGTTTTTTTTGTGAGTTAAGGTAAAAGTGTTAAAGCTGATGTGGCGCTGACGTGGCACCGTGTTCATTTTTAACTCAGGTTATTGTTGTGAGTGCTCTAAGTATAACTGATGCGTGGTTTTTTGACCTTACAACAGGTTTTACCTCTCGAGGGATCTCAAGAGGCTTACAACCCCACCAGGCAGTGTACCTGACCGATGTAGTATAGGATAGTGGTAAGTACGGGGGATTGATCGTTCTCTCACAGGGAATAGTGTTCGTTAGGATAGAAAAACTACTCTAATAGGTCTAAGGGTGGAAGGAAGATTCTTTTTGTATTTTTATATTTTATGGAAAGCAAGTAAAATCTCGGTTTTGGAAGAAGGGCGGAATTAGTTGCTAGTCAACTAACCCAAGTTTACTACTTATGCAAATTAAAATAAAATAAATATCTAAACTATTGTGGTTGTGAAAACAATATGGAGAAAGTTGTGTTTACTTAGATTTCATTACTCCCTAACTATCTTTTACCGGTTAATTGATATGTATGTTACTTGTGTGGATGAAGGGTGTATTCCTAATAACTCATGGAGTGGCATACATATCTCTCCAATTCTATGAGCTCTTATCTCGCCCTATGCCATGCACGGCACAACCATAGGGGTTGTAAACAGTGGCTCATGCGTTAAATACTACCTTAATAGCCTAGTATGCCTTGGCTACATGTTTCCCAAGACGTTCAAGCACGTTACCATAAAGGAGGTTGGCCAGTTTTCTTGAGCCTAACATTGATGGAACAATCATCCCAACAAACAACAACACACACCAATTAACCAATAATTAATAGTTAGGTTTCATTAGATCTAAGCAAACACTAGAGAATTTAGCTACACATGTTAATTAAAAGACAAGCAAAAGAGATAATCAACCAACACATAGACATATTGATTGAATTAAAGTGAAGACTTATCTTTAATTAAGCATGAGGGTTCCAAGGGTTGGAAACCCTAAAAAGTACAGAAAATTCGTCTTTAGGGTTTGCCCTAAAAGTTCTCCACAAAGTTCCACACTAATGAATGAAAATTAGAAAACTATATATAGATTTTACACTCTGACGGCGTCAGGTTATAAGGGCTGACGCCGTCAGCTCGCCGCCATTAGGTTTCTCGGATGGCCTAGATCCACTTCTGACGCCGTCACCTTATAAAACCTTCTGGGCCGTCACTCTTTAAAATATAACCTGACGGCCTACTTTTCCTAACACCTGACGGCGTCAGGTGTTAATTCCAAAATTTCCTCTGGCCCGTCATTTGAAAATTGGATTCCACTCTTTTGTCAAGGCTTTCTGACGGCGTCACCTTGTGACTTCTGACGCCGTCAGGTTGTAAATCTTCATCTTTTGAGACTTTGTCGTTTTCTTCACTTTTATGCTCCAAAAACGTCCGAATATGCATGTTTTCCAGAATTCCTCTCAAAAGTACCTAAAATGACAAAAGGAACGATTTAGGGCAATATTTGATCACATTTATACGAATTAGGGCTTAAATGACCCCCTAAAAGCGTAACACTTTTCGTCTCATCAAATACCCTTACACTTGGGATTTGCTTGTCCTCAAGCAAATGAGCTTTTATTCCAATCAAAATATGAGTTAGGGGTCATTTAACACGAATATAAAAGTAATTACAACAAATATTCATTAGACCCTAATCATAATAAGCACGGAAATCATACACTAGCACCTCACAAATAGTGTTTGGATTCTCACATCTCTCAAATGTCATAAAGTATATATCTCATAAATGGAAATGGAAAATAACACTCACTACCTGTCATAGCAAATAGATTAGCATAGGCTTGGGAAAGGATCAATTACTTCTCCACTAGGCGTAAGCACCTAAGATAAACTATCAAAGAGGTCTTTATAAGGGTTGTAACGTAAGGTGTAGGGATATGATAACACAGTTTGGTTGGAATAAGGGGTATTTAGTGGTGGCAAGTTAATTATCATGATCAAATACATGCACTCTACATTGTTGCTTAAGTCAAGACTCAACTCAATCTTAGTCTAAAAATGAAATAACAAAA
>LBNU01019320.1:8404-34201 GCA_014162995.1 Artemisia annua
GCCTTGTGTTATGATACCAATTTAGTAGCACCCCAGTGCATGTATGCTTCCGCTAGACCCGAATTTTGGGGGTGTTACAGATGGTATCAGAGCCTAGGTTATAGAGAATTGGGCATTTTAAAACCCAAACTATAACCACTTTTGTGAAAATTAAAACCTATGACCGCTACGTGCCTGCCTGCCAAGCTGATGCCTCGCGTAATATTTTCTTGAGGATGTAGTTGATTAGATAACTGAGAATACATTTGGTGAGATATTTGATGATATATGCGATGAATTGAGTATGATATGATTGATGAGTATGAGGATATAATCGTAGTAGTGTGTGCCTTTCTTTCGGATATTTCATTCATATCCGCCTATCTTGACTATTCGCCATGAGCATCTCTACATGCTTATGCAAGTACCGCATCTATCACTGAGTTACGCTATTTCCTTGCGTAATCATATTATCGACTTGTTGATTTTGCGCACTAGTCGTAGCATTTGGAATGATTTGGGATAAAGGACATATTACTAGCGTGACTAGGCTGAGTGTTTCAAAATTCATTGAACCTCGGCTGAATGTAGCTTGATCACCTACATTCAACCAGGGACAGTTGGACATGGCCTGATCACCTATGTCTGGCTCAGAGGTGAATTTTGTGATACTGAGGGTAGTTACAACAGCATTATGTTCGGGTTAGAGTTTGCCTTTAGGAATGATAAGTTGCGTGCACACACAAGCATTGAACTCGACACCTAAGCCTGCATTTGCACACGACACATTGGCATCGCAACACCGTATGAATCATAATGCTTCTAAAACCACTAAACGCCTTCGTTTATGTGGAATTTCTGCTATCGCTGTCGAGCGTATTTTCGCCTTGGGTCGGCTAGACCCTATTGGCATCATTTGAATCCGAGTTGCTTATCGTATTGAGCCTCGTCGATTTTATTGAAAGTATTGGATTTTGGTTTGGACTATTGTTTGAATTTGATTTTGGTCACGTATGGATTTGATTTCGAACTTCGTAATTGAATTGATTTCCGGATTTCGTCCCGAGTGAACTTTTGATATTCTGGATTCGGTTTTGACCATTTTGGATTTGATTCCGGATACGTTGGATTTAAATTTTGATACGTTCGGATTTAATTTTGGTTATATTTTGATTGAACTCCGACTAAGTCTCGACGTGACTTTCGGATATTGATGGAATTGATTTTGAGTACGTTCTGGATTTTGAATTTGGATCATGGTATTTTATGATCTTCGATTTCGTTTCGAATTGTGAATTGGCATTTAGCCTCGTTTCGTTCTACGATCTAGTCACAGTCCCCTCCACTCTAAGCTTGTGCTCGAAACCGTATGATGAATATCGAATTCTAGCCGTAGGCACCTATTCGTTGTTTTGAGCAATTCTTGAATTGAGCCAAATCATCGACGACGTTAAATTTTTATTACTTAACAACTTGATACACGGTCGAATCTCGTGATAGTCCTTGTTTGATGAGTTACGAGATTAAGCTAAAATCAAGTTGTTACGAGGTTTAAGGTTTTGGTGATTTTGCTCGAGGATGGGAAAGTTTATTCCATCGAAGTAAGCTACCCAAATGATGATTTTCTTAACCAAGGATGGTTATTTTCTTAATCGATGACATTCACTTCCTTAATCGATGATGTTCGTTATCTTAATCGACGTTATTCATTTCTTAGTTGAGGATGTTCATTTTTCTCAATCGATGTTGTTTTAGCGACGATGTTCAATTGAGGTTGTACTTTCCACCTCTAACGTACGTATCATGCCGAGTCAATCGACTCTAACCAATTGCTTGTAGCAATCGACGTCCTCTTACGGAGTCGTACTTTAAACTTGTTAAATCTCCCAATCCGAAAGGATTTCGTGCGTAACAGAATTCTTAAGATTTTGAGAGGTAACTTGAACCACGATCCTTGGGACAACCGCCTATTTCCTTCACTCGTCCCTCGGAAATATTCTTTATCTTTGCTCTCACTCTTATTGGATAATGAAACTGCCTTGAAAAGTAATTTACAAAATGTTGCCATATTACAAGATGTTTTACTGCTATCTCGCAGAAATCAAAATTTTGATTTTTCCCACTACTTGATAAAGGATAACTGTTTTCTTGTTATCTCACAAACCATTTTACGAAATTGTCTCACAAGACGATTTTGTAAAATACTTTTGTCATGATATGGATTTAAATGCAACCTTGCTCCTATCCTAAATGTCAAAATTTTGATCTAACTACCATTTTATAAAAGGTGAAATGTTTCCTTGATACCTTGTACGTTATTTTGCGAATAACTTGATTAGACGATTTCATTTAACATTTTACTGCCTTGCGGCAAGATTATGAAATCAAGATAAAAATTGAGAATTGACTTTCCTGTAATTTTTAAAAACAATAGGTTGTTTTCCTATTATCCTATGAGCCGTTTCACAAATCCTTTTATCGATTTTATCTTACCGCTATATCGTAAGCTAGACCTCGGGAAACGAATCCCGACCTCTACCTGAGTGTCTATTGGTAAATCCTACTTAATCCGTTCACCTCCTGTTGGTCAATTTCTCTCTTACCTACTATTTCGGTTTTCCAATGGCACTGCAAAAGACCCTCTAAGGTCGCGAGTGCTGATCGCCGACTTGTTGGATAAAGATGGAGATACCCAACTTTTGATCTTGAATTTGTACGTAAATCTATCAAGAAGATCGTTCGAAGGCAGAACGGAGATGTACGCTACTTGTGGATGATTAGAAACCCTGATGACGTAAACTTTATGAATTCTTGTTGTATCGATCCTTTTAGATTCTTGCTAGAGTTAGATTGGTAGCTCACACGCTTGAGCTATCGTCAGAACTCAGCAACATTCACGACGTTCTTATGTCTACAACTCTAAGTAATGAAAACTACATATATCAAACTATATCTCTAAATTAATTAGCAATTCATATACCAAAAGTTGTATTTTTAACATCTTCATCCCTTGTGAAGCAGGTTCTTCTGGTGGCTTAGACGCTGCGAAATTATAAAATGATACGAATTATAACATCAATATAAGAAATAGTATTACTACGGTTTTCGACGTAGAAGAATACCTTGCATCGAATTATCAGGTTTTTGGTTTTTTTCAGCATTAGAAATCCGCAACAAATGCCTTTGTCGCCGCATTTTTAATTTTGATTGTGTGTATCGTTCGCATGCTTATAGAGGAATGAAAAATTCTGTATATATACTGCAAAATTAGGGTACGAATATTTAGGATCGTGCATATCAAAAAGAGTTTGAAAGGTTTTAAAATATATCATAAAATCGTTTCTAAACTTATCTCCTAATAAATCACTGAATATCCATTATAAATTAAGAACCATAGCACATAATTAAATAATTTGGATACACGATTATTATTAAATGATACGTACACAATTAAATAATACGTACATAATTAAATGATTTGGTGATATATTAGGTTAAAATTCTGTAAACCGTAATTAGTTCATAATTAAATGATAAGTACAATATTCAGTTTTTTTGTAATCATGAATAAAATTCTAAAATACGATTAGATGCCTTTAAGAAACTATTGGATGCCTTTATAGATAATAAGTTGCAAAACGAATTCCAAACATTGTGTTGGTGCAGTGGTTAAAAGATATGAATCACTTGTTCACAACCCAGGTTCGAATCCAATATCATGCATTTTTTTGACAAATTAAACACGCAAAATTTATGGCTAAATTAAATCCGGCATAATACATAATTTAAATTAATGATAAAATACAAAATTTAAATAAATGGTAAAACGTTGCCTACATGGCATGCTTACGTGGCGGTCTAGTGGCGTTGAGGTGGCGTTATGGATGCACATGTGGCATTAATGACATCATGTACATCCAGTTACATATATGTTATAGATATACACACACACACACACACACACACACACACACACACACACACATATATATATATATATATATATATATATATATATATATATATATATATATATATATATATATATATATATATATATATATATATATATATATATATATATATATATATATATATATATATATATATATATATATATATATACATATATATATATATATATATATATATATATATATATATATATATATATATATATATATATATATATATATATATATATATATATGTATATATATATATATACATATATGTATATATATATATATATCTATATGTATATATATATATATATATATATANATATATATATATATATATATATATATATATATATATATATATATATATATATATATATATATATATATATATATATATATATATATTATTTAATTGAATATTACACTCAAAACCTTGTGCTCTTGATATTTTATAAAGTCCTATCGAAACATAACGTCTTACGCGATAAACTTTCGTTTTTACGACAGGTATGTGTTAAATTACACATACTTTTACCTAATAAAACGGACCTAAAATAACCAAAAACTAATCAAATATGCCAAATATATTGTGTTTTTGTGTTTATATATGTGCAGGTAACCAATATTTGAAAAAGATAAAAAGAAAGGCAAAACGAACGAAAACGAGCACGAGATTGGAAAGAGCATGAAGAAACGAGTCCAACGGTACCGTTAGTGAATAATAAGGATTAAAAGTGAAGCAAGGGGTGTAAAGTGACAAATGAGGCTAAAGTTTTAATTAATTCACAAGAATCTTGATGGGCACCACCATTTATTTCAAATATGAATGATATAAGTCCACCATCGTGATTTCATTTGAAATGAAAGTGACATGCTCCTCAACTTGGCATAAAGACAAGAATGATAATAAAATATTATTGATCTCAAGTTGCCATGGACTGCCTCCAAATTAATTCAAGTTGCATATTTAATTGAAGATGACCAAGCCCATTCGAGAGCAATGAAGAAAATAAACGTGGCCCGTGGTGAATAAAGCCCACAAAAATGATTTAGCCAGCCCAACGTCGACTTGCTAAGCCAGCGCATGGTTGTTGCTATAAAATGAATTCATGGTCTCGAATAGTTAATTGCCAGCCCATGCATTTATGAAAAGTTCATCACATGATAGAACAAATGAAGAAAAAGAATAGAGAGTGTCTCTCACGCGCTGAAATTAAATCAACAACAAAAGTGCTCTCTGCCTCATCTCCACTCGCACGCACTAAATTCTTTTCAGCCAATCACGAGCCGCCACGTGGTGATATTGACGTTGTTATCCTAGGATGCTCGGAAGAATCGAGAGAAGGCTAGAGACAATCATTTTTGCTATAAATACTAATCATTGGATCATTGATGAGGAGCCTTACTTCATTTTTTTCACACACACACTTTATTTCATTTCTAGTTAGTAGCAGTTTTTTTAATATGTAATTTTCTTTTAATGTCTTTTAGCTTAATAGCTTATCTATTCTAGCTGAATCATTAGCTTATATAAAAGTGCTTTTTATTGTAAGAACTTATTTTATTATTAATGAAAACTTATTTGTCTTTAGCTTATTATTCTTAGCTTTTAATTTCTCATCTCTTCATCTCCTTTTATTTATTCTTCTTTTATAAGATTTCTTTTAAACTTAAAAATAAATAAATAGTTTTATTTCATTTATTTTTATAAAAGTTTCAATCTTTATTAAGTTTAAGCTTATTATGTCTTATTTTCTCTTCTTCATCCTCTAGCTCGATTCAAACACCAAAAGAGATGCATGAGCTTGTTAAGCTCGGCTTATTTTTCAAATAAGCCTTGATCCCTTAAGTTTGAGAGCACTTTTCTTTACTTTTTAGCTTTTTAGATAGTTTATTAATTAGATCTATTAGTTTTATTAAGTTTTTCATAAAAAGTTTGCATCTTTATTAATTTTTCTTCTAAAATTAGCTTATTTTCTTAGATCTATTAAGTTTTTATCATAAAGTTTTAATCTTTAGCTTTTTCTTAGGTTATTTCACTTAAAGTTGTAGCTTTATCAACCAATAAGCTCTTCCATAGCTTATTTGGCCATTATTATTGCTTAATCCTAATAAAGCTTTGATTTTTCTTTGTTTCTCATCATTTCTACCGCTAAGGCCGGAGCTTAAGGGTCTTATAAGCTAGTTTATCAATAAAGTTTATTACTTTTTAGTCTTAATAAGATAATTAGTTAATAAAGTCACAAACTTTATTAACTACTTGGTTTTATTAAAGCTTTTTAAGAATTAAACTCTATGGTTTGTTTAGTTTATAAGATCGGGTGGTTATTTTCGTCTTATCTCTTAGATCGGGTTCTACTTTCTTTCCCTTTTCAATTTTGAGTTTAAATATTTAGTTATTCTTATGATTATTGAAATATTTGTGTTTATTAGTTTAATTAATATGAGTAGTGAATAGATCATTATTATGCTTGTTGAGTAGATTGTTCCGTGAATTAAGTGTGGTTTTATAAAAGTTAGAATATGAATTGGTTAGTAATGTTAAATTACTTGGATTGAAATTTTGGTTGTTTAAGCGGTCAAAAGCCGTGAAAATAATTAGGTTTTAATCTAGATATTGATATCTCTTTATGAAATTGTTTTCAAAATTAACCAACGTTATTGTGAGAAAATAATATTTGTAAATTGATTCATCAATAAAGGACTTAATTGAAATGAAAAACCACACTTAAGGAACGTGATAATTTGCTTAACAAGTATATCCTTTTATCATATATTGCTTATTGCTTAATATAGTTTAGTTTGTTATTGTTAGCTTTTATAATTAGTTTAGATTATTTACTTGCTACTAGACTTTATATTAAATTGCGTTTTAGGTTATTCGCACTTTACTTGGTTGCTTTATATGCTTTATTATTGTTGCTTTTTAGTTCATGATTATTATTGTAGTGATAACAATCCAAAATATCTTCCTTTTTCCTATTCAATTCACACAATCACGACTCGAACTGAAATTCCATTCATACCTTCGTTGGGACCACGACCCGGGGAAATACTTTCCTAAGTGTTTCTTTGGAAAATTTTATACACTATATTACACTCATCAACGACGACTCGAAAAATTATCATTTTCAAAACAAAGTTTCCAAAAACGGAATTTCACACTCTCTATAAATATAACCCATAAGAACAAACTCCACGTAACTTACTGATATGTGCCTTTTTCCACATATCTTTTCGTCCAATTTTCGAGTCAAAACAATCAAAAACACTTCTAAATGGTCAAATAACATCACAAATATCCTTGGAGTGTGTTTTTGCGTGTTTCAGGTACAAAGGATTGAAAACAGACGAAAAACGAGCAAAATATGCAGAAATGACAAAATCAGTCCCTCACCTTTCAAAAAATGTCACAAATGGTCCCTGGAGAGAATTTATGAAGAAAAGTCAACATCAGTCCACCAAGTATCATAAGATTACACTTTAAGTCCTTGGATTGCACTTTTCAAAGATTGGCAACTTTGGTCCTTCAAGTTTCCAATTTGGCAAATCTAGTCCTTGGGAATTTCATTTTTTTTAAAACTTTATTGGTCCTTGGTAATTGGAATGTTGCAAAAATAACCCTTATGGTAACTTTGGAAGATGTGCAAATGTGTTCCCTCATTTTTAGTTTATAACAATTTTGGTCCTTGTGCCTTTCAATTACTACACCAAACGGACCTTTGTTATATCACTTAACCAAATCCTTTATTAATAAACCCAAACAACAAGTCCACCCATCACCACCCTTGGCCCAAACCCAAACCACTTTTTACGTTTTATAATAAAACGTACCAACCCTTCTCCTTCCTCCCATCTTTTACCCACCAAATAAAACCCTTCCCCTGCTTTAACCTGCTACACTCCATCCCACGTCCTCAAAAGCTCCCCTCCTCACCTCCTCCAATGAAGAAGTCACAGGTATACCATTCCATGTCATCCATCCATGACACCATTTAGGCGCCAAAAACCAATATAAGGCTGAGATGGTTCCAAACTCAATCCAATGGATGGTATTTGTCTACAAGAAGCACAATTGAATATAGGCAGATTGCACTCACAGAAGAAACACAACCGGAAGCACACAAGAGACCAAGAAACCCTAAAAGCACTTAGTATAAATAGAATATGATGTATGCCTTTTGGAGGCAGTAGGGTTTTCGTTTAGTTTAAGCCTTTTAAGTTTATTTAGTTTCAGTTTTTAAAGTTTATGATTTCCTTGTACTCAATTTTTTTTTGATTAATATAAATTCAAGTTCCTCTAAAGTGCTTTTTAGCTTATTGCTTACTGCTTATTTATAGTTCATTGTTGCTTATTCAGTTTTCATTTAGCTTAATTTATCCTTTACCATCCAAGTTTTTGCCTTAGGAACTCTTTCTCTGTCAAAATTTCGAAACAACATCCCTTTAAGGGAGTGTTTGGCACAAGCCGTTTTTAGCTCAAAATCAGTTTATTCCCACTTTTCCAAATTAGATAAGCTCTCTTTCACTATTTTTAGTAGATTTGTAGTTAAAATTTTCATTTCCAAGTAGTTTTCAAGTAGTTGAGTTTGTTTTCAAAATTGTTTTTATTAGTAACTGATATGGAGAAGTATCTCCGGAAGACTTCTTGTTAAGGAACTTTAGTTTTGTTTGTTGCTTCACTTTAGCTCACAATAGAATAATACACCCTTACAACAATCTGGTCTTGACTTTTGTGGGTCAAAATTCATCAATTTGACCCATTATTACCCACTAAATTGCTGTCAAAAAAACCACCACGCAGCCTAGAAGTTTTTAATTTTTCATTTCTTCATTATAAGTCTGTTTGCTCTCAAATTTGGTATACAACTTGTTGACAGGTCTTGCATCTCCACTTCCAGGATCGAATATGATCATAACAACATCATGCAACATCATTCAATCAAGAATAAATAATAGAAACAAAGAATGGGTTGAACCCTTTTGATAACTGATATATAAAACGCATGGGTTACTTTGTTTACAGAAATCCTAGACCTATATATAATGGATGAATCGATGTGTATGAAGCAACACAACGTTTCAAAAAACCTACTGCATCATTTGATGCCTAACCGACACAACCCTAAAACTAAATAACCGTTAATACCTAACAAACTAAAACGACCCATTGATCCAGCCCATTTACAATGCCCTGGATTATAAACTTTAATCTAAAATACAGAAAACATACACATACTTTCTAACTTGACAAATAAACACTAATCTTCTAACTTTACTATTGTTTTGTCATTATTATTTCCAACACAACTTATCCGGTGGCTTGTTTAGTTACTGGTATTTTTAGTTTATTTTTAGTAATTTTTCTCAGCCCTGTGCATTAGCCCATAGTAGCCTCTTTAGTTATTTTTTTCTGCAGCCTTTAGATAACTTTAGCTTATTTTGTGCTTTTTAGTCTTAATATAATTGTTATTCTGTCCCATTAGTGCTTAATAGGTTCCTCTCCTTAGACAACCTTGCTCATTTCCCCTTAGTTCAGCTTGTAGTATAGCTTTTAGTAGCTTCTTGCTAGCTTAGTTTTTCGCTTTGGGCCAATTTGAATCTGTCTGTTTTGTTTGAGTTTTTTTAATTGGTTTACTTGTTTAATCTTGGTTGCTGCTCAGTTTTAGCTTGTTATTAGTTTCTTGATGAATCTTGTAAGCTTTTTTGGGTTGCCTGAAGTTGTGGTATGTGTGGTTGCCTGGGTTCTCGCTTTTGAACTTGTACGGTGAGGCTGCTAGTTTCACAAACTCACTTGAACTCAAAACTCATAACTGTTGGATCATATAAGCTCATTCTGAGCTTATCACAGCTTTTCCTTAAAATTCATTTCACAGAAGCCTTTAATTTAAGCTGATATAAGTAGAGATGGCAACGGGGTCGGGTATGCGGGGAATGGTTGATACCATCCCCATCCCCAAAGTTAGATAGTTATCCCCATCCCCATCCCCATCCCCATCCCCGTCGGGGGTCACAATTGCATCCCCATCCCCATCCCCTATGGTGAACGGGGATCCCCAATGGGGAATCGGGGATTTTTTTCCCCATTACATAATTGACATTTTAAATAGATTTCAAATGGTGCAACCATACTAAACGCAAACAAAATTCATTCATTAGATTAAGTTCAAGCATTCGACAAAATATAGTAAAGAGTACGACTTATTGTAAGTACGAAAACGACTACAATTGGAAACAAAAACGCGAACTAATCCAACATGCAAAGGTATAACGACCATTAACATGAGTATATTAGCTATTAATTGAGAAGATTTTAAATATTATACAAGTATATAATTTTATTCATGTATAAAAGATATTCGGGAACGGGTTCGGGGACGGGTACGGGGACCCGATGGTATTACCATCCCCGCCTCCATACCCGCTTTTGAGTAATGGGGATTCGCCATCCCCATCCCCATACCCGGTCAACTCGGGGATTCCCCGGTCAAATCGGGGTCGGGTATCGGATTCTCCGTTGGATTCGGATTTTTTTGCCATCTCTAGATATAAGTTTTTGCAAAAGGAAAAAAAATGCAAAAAGGTTGAGTCTGGGGGATTCGAACCCAAGACCTCCACTTACCACAGCAGGCCACACAACTCCTACCCCTAACCATCTGAGCTAGGCTCTTTTTTTGTTAAGTATCTGTTCAATTTATTATTTAACATATAGTTAAATTTGTAGCTTATTCATTCCAGCTTTTGTTTGCTTATTCTCTGCTTATTTCTGAACTGTGCCCCAGTTTTTATATTTTTTTTAAGGTAAGTATTGTCTTGTAGAATTTATAGAAAAAAGCTCAGATTTATTACAACACTTTTAGTATTTATTTTGAGTTAATTAGTGTTTAATTGTTTTTAATTCGTAGTAAATAGAATTTTTATTAAAATTTGAATTTTCTTTTTTCAAAAATTTTCTTTTGTCATTTTGTACGTAGGAACATTATTTTGAATCCCGTTGGACTAGTGTAGTTTTAATTTTACGTTTTCTTTTGCGCACTCGCGTTTAATTTAATTAACTTTTGCGTTTTTAGCTTAGCTTATGTTTTAAGATTTCCCAATGCCTAATTATGATTCCCATAGTGTTTTAGGATTCCCCTAGTATTCATTTGTTCATTTTCCCATTTAGGTTGTTTTATTTTCATTTACGCTTGTTAATTTTCCGCTTTTGTTAATTTTAACGTACGAACAAAACCAAATAACTCTCACAACCTTTCATACAAAGATTTTAATCTCGAACTTTCGCGATACTTTCCATTCACTCCTCGTTGGGAAACGATCCGGGAATTCACTTCCCGGTCTCACAAATAAATATCACTTTCACGAGTTTACGAGGTAATCTTTTTCCTAAAAGGTTTACTTGTATTTCTCCACGTCTTGTTGTCTCACGATAACATTGACCTCACGTTTGTTGATATTTTGATAAATTGTTTTGCACAAAAACACAACGAATCAAATGGCGCCGCTGCCGGGGAGGCTGTGTGTCGAAAGTCTCGTAAAAGGTATTAACGATTAGTCTTGTAGAACGTTTGCAAGAAGTTACCGTTTTCAAAAACTTATAAAAAACCAAAAATATTTTTCTTTTGTTTCTATATATGTATTATATCAATAAAAGATTAAAAACAAAAAAAGATTTTCCCGTTTTCTTTGTTTAATAATTACAACAATAAAATCTTACCGCCGAAAACCAAGGCAGAACACTTACCAACTGGAGGTGTGACCATAATAAGTTCCCAAACCAAAGATAAAAACTTGCCTTTGTATCCTTGTGAATTGGTGTACCTTTTTCAAAGAAGCCATTCACATTGTGATTATTGGTTTAAGTTCTCTGTCGTTTTATGTTTTTCAAAAACTCCAAAAATATTCACCTTTACCCTCCTAACTTTTTGATTCTGTATTCCTTTTCCCTCTATCCGTTTGATTCTAACTTCTTATACTTCTCTGATGTTTAATTCTTATGGCGTCTCTCGGGTATACATGTTTTCATTGCAAAAACCCGATCGAGAACGGCTATCATTGTTTCCGGTGTACTTGTGAGAAGTGTGGAAATTATTGTCGAGACGAAAATTGTTATTGGTGCGAATTATCCACTAAAAAGTCTCTCAATGATCCTCAAAGTTCTTCCAACTACCCTTCACAGCCCGAGATACGTGCTATTAATGACAAACCGTCAAGAATTAATCCAAACCTTTCACGATTTACGGTTCGAAGTTTATCAAGCAAACGTACTGAGCTTAAAGCGGTGACTAAAAAGAACGACTTGCCTAATCTTAACGTTTATCAAGAACAAGAACCGGGGGTCATAACGGAGGTGGTGAAAATTGCTAGCTCTAAGAGCACACCACTTGTCCCACCTCCGGATTTTTCAAAATGTTCTTCGAGACTTGATAATCATTCGGATTATTGTGTTGATTTTGTTGATTCTTTGAATGGTCTGATTCCTTCTCAAATGCAATCGCTTATTCCTTGCGTCGGTTGTGGTGAGCCGCTTTTCGGTTTACCATGTAATTGGTGTACGTGTGAACGATGTGGTAATGATATTCAAAACGGAAGTTGTTTGTTTTGTGGTTCGAGGAATTCATTCGCTTACGATTCTAATCCGAGCTTTTGCAATAATCCACAAAACGATTTCGTTTCATATGAGCATAATCTGTGTTATCAAAATTTCAATGCTGCATCGTTTCAAAATGCACCAACTTCACAATAGTACGGTTGTGAGTATTGTGGGGGTCCGCATTTTAGCACCGATTGTCAAACTAGGAATCTTTTTCCTTGTGACAACAATTATCATGACCAACCTCCACAATACCAAACGTTTGAAACACAACCTCAGCCATTTCCTCAAGAACTTTTGCAAAATGTTATAAATACTTTAAATGATCTTAAGGATTTGGTTAACAAACCTCAGCTTTCTGAGATCCTCCTAGCTAGCCTACCATTGAGATAGGCTTATAAGCACCTCTGTATTCACTTCTGCAACTCAATTCTCTACCATTGATCACCAAATTCAACCATAACTTTTGATTCACTGAACTTTTAATCGACTTAGTAATTCAAACTAGTTTAAGCTGAGTTTAAATCTAACTGCAAGCTATAAAGAANCCAAAAATCGCAGGGAGAAAAGACTATGATGGAATCACTAGCAAAAGAACAAATGAAACTTGAAAAACCCATAACTTCTAGTCCTTCTCAACTCCCTCAGTCTGTTGTTATCACACCCGAAGTTCACACTCACTCTCCGAACATGGGGGATGAGCATCTTAGCACTGTTCCTGAAAAGGAACCGGACGAATTCATAAAGTCTAGTATTGAGAACCTTGTCCCAATCCCAGGAGAGTCACAGGGAATTCTTGAGCCTATGTGTGATATTCCTTCCCCTCTTGAGTGTTCAAAAGATCAATTTGAGACTTTCTCCGATTTTAGCAATGATTGTACATCTTATGGAGACATTGAATATGTTGAGGCATCACTTCCACATTCTGATGTTGATCCTCTCCCTGAGGAGTTCGCCGATGAACTCACTCACATCAATCCACTTCCATTGGGAAGTGATGATGGTCTCTTTGATTTCGAAGCCGATCTGGGAGAAATTGAAAATCTCTTATATCACGATCATTCACTCAATTCTTATTCCAACAGTCCAATTGAGAATGTTAATTACCTTGTTCCCGAAGCATTCAAAACAACTTTCACTAATCCTCTGTTTGAACTCGAATCTGAATTCACTTTGATTTCTGATAATCCAATCTTTGATATTCAGAACGAGGATAGTGATGAGTCCACAACGGAACAAGAGTTCACTGATTTACATCATGTGATTGATTCTCTTCACGAGGAGTTCTCCGGTGAACTCACTCATATCATGACTCCTCCGGAGTATGATTACTTGGATAACAAGAACAATCATGATCGGGGGGAAAAGTTCTCAATCATGAGAATTGGTATTTTGATGAAAAATTTTCCCAACCTCCCACCCAAGATGTTGTACAAACCAAAGAGCTTAACCGATAAAATCCAAATTAGTGCTACTGCACTTGATCTTGAAGATGAAGATATTGTCATGATGGTTATCATGACTTTCTTTCTTTTCTTCACGTATCCCATCACTTCCCCTCTTCTCAACTCATTCGGGAGTGAGGATACAATTTTTGACCCCGGCATCATCGCTTATAGTCCATTCTTTTGAGTCGGGTGTTTATCTCATCGTTGTGAAACTTTCATTAAATTCAATATTTTTCCAAACATCTTGAATGAAAGTCCGATGGAGATTTTCTCTTCCATTTGCTTCCCCAAGAACCAATGAATTCGGGGCCGAGTCAAGCTAGCGACTCGGTTAACAAAAACAGTAGCATGCCATGGGTTTTCACCCATGTTTCTGTCTTCTTTCTATTTTCAAAAACTAAGTGTGGGGGAATTTACCCTGCTGTGCTTTGCTTCTTGTGTGTTGTTTGCTCATATTTTCAAATTTCCCTTTGATCATAATGATTGATGCGCCTGTTTTCAATCCAGCCGCCCAATATCCGATCTTGTTACTAAAGTCTATCCAGGGATATCGTTTTTAAAATCCTTTTTGTGAAAAAAGATTTCGTTTCCAAACTTGGCTAGTAGTATTACCTTTTTCCGTCCAAGGTTTCGGCTAAATGTCGGTACTTTGAATATTGAGGGAAATATTCAATTCTAAGTGTGGGGGGGAAATTCTAGTCGAATTTGATCACATTTGTACCTCCTAGTCCCCTGGTAACCCCGTTTTGACCAAATTTTTCTTATTTTGAAAGTGCTTTGCACTAACAAAATAAATGGTAATCAGTCCACCATGTCTAGCACACATAAGGACTGGCTAATCCTGGAGCAAACGGCTCTAGGTAAAGATATATCAAATCCGTTTATGGCTGACAATTTGCCAAAAATTGTACGATATTCAACTCACCATATCATTAATAGTGAAGAGTTGACTAGCCCACAAGGCTATGGCTTGTGGTAAAGGCAGTGGAAAACCATAACTGGTAATCAACTCACCAAGATGATAACTATATTCTATCAAAGAGTTGGCTAGTCCAAAAGCAAACGGCTTTTGGTAAAGACAAATCAAATCCGTTAATAGCTCATGGTTTGTTAAAAATCATTTGGTTATCAATGTACCAAAGTATCATACTAAAACATTGGCTACTCCAGAAGTAATGGCTTTTGGTAAAGAGACATCAAATCCATTAAATTTTCAAAGCGGGTTGTTCTTTTCATTACTTCACATGATTTGATTGCTAGGGACTAGCAATTGCTTAGTGTGGGGGATTTGATATGTGCCTTTTTCCACATATCTTTTCGTCCAATTTTCGAGTCAAAACAATCAAAAACACTTCTAAATGGTAAAATAACATCACAAATATACTTGGAGTGTGTTTTTGCGTGTTTCAAGTACAAAGGATTGAAAACAGACGAAAAACGAGAAAATATGTAGAAATGACAAAATCAGTCCCTCACCTTTCAAAAAATGTCACAAATGGTCCCTGGAGAGAATTTATGAAGAAAAGTCAACAAAAGTCCACCAAGTATCATAAGATTACACTTTGAGTCCTTGGATTGCACTTTTCAAAGATTGGCAACTTTGGTCCTTCAAGTTTCCAATTTGGCAAATCTAGTCCCTGGGAGTTTCATTTTTTTTAAAACTTTGTTGGTCCTTGGTAATTGGAATGTGGCAAAAGTCATCCTTATGGTAGCTTTGGAAGATGTGCAAATGTGTTCCCTCATTTTCAGTTTATAACAATTTTGGTCCTTGTGCCTTTCAATTACTACACCAAACGGACCTTTGTTATATCACTTAACCAAATCCTTTATTAATAAACCCAAACAACAAGTCCACCCATCACCACCCTTGGCCCAAACCCAAACCCTTTTTTACGTTTTATAATAAAACGTACCAACCCTTCTCCTTCCTCCCATCTTTTACCCACCAAATAAAACCCTTCCCCTGCTTTAACCTGCTACACTCCATCCCACGTCCTCAAAAGCTCCCCTCCTCACCTCCTCCAATGAAGAAGTCACGGGTATACCATTCCATGTCATCCATCCATGACACAATTTAGGCACCAAAAACCAATATAAGGCTGAGATGGTTCCAAACTCAATCCAATGGATGGGATTTGTCTACAAGAAGCACAATTGAATATAGGCAGATTGCACTCACAGAAGAAACACAACTGGTAGCACACAAAAGACCAAGAAACCCTAAAAGCACTTAGTATAAATAGAATATGATGTATGCCTTTTGGAGGCAGTAGGGTTTTAGTTTAGTTTAAGTCTTTAAGTTTATTTAGTTTCAGTTTTTAAAGTTTATGATTTCCTTGTACTCAATTTTTTTTTGATTAATATAAATTCAAGTTCCTCTAAAGTGCTTTTTAGCTTATTGCTTACTGCTTATTTATAGTTCATTGTTGCTTATTCAGTTTTCATTTAGCTTAATTTATCCTTTACCATCCAAGTTTTTGCCTTAGGAACTCTTTCTCTGTCAAAATTTCGAAACAACATCCCTTTAAGGGAGTGTTTGGCACAAGCCGTTTTTAGCTCAAAATCAGTTTATTCCCACTTTTCCAAATTAGATAAGCTCTCTTTCACTATTTTTAGTAGATTTGTAGTTAAAATTTTCATTTCCAAGTAGTTTTCAAGTAGTTGAGTTTGTTTTCAATTTTTTTTTTATTTGTAACTGATTTGGAGAAGTAACTCAGGAAGACTTCTTGTTAAGGAACTTTAGTTGTGTTTGTTGCTTCACTTTAGCTCACAATAGAATAATACACCCTTACAATAATCTGGTCTTGACTTTTGTGGGTCAAAAATGATCAATTTGGCCCATTATTACCCACTAAATTGCTGTCAAAAAAACCACCACACAGCCTAGAAGTTTTAATTTTTCATTTCTTCGTTATAAGTCCGTTTGCTCTAAAATTTGGTATACAACTTATCCGGTGGCTTGTTTAGTTAATGGTATTTTTAGTTTATTTTTAGTAATTTTTCTCAGCCCTGTGCATTAGCCCATAGTAGCCTCTTTAGTTATTTTTTTCTGCAGCCTTTAGATAACTTTAGCTTATTTTGTGCTTTTTAGTCTTATTATAATTGTTATTCTGTCCTATTAGTGCTTAATAGGTTCCTCTCCTTAGACAACCTTGCTCATTTCCCCTTAGTTCAGCTTGTAGTATAGCTTTTAGTAGCTTCTTGCTAGCTTAGTTTTTCGCTTTGGGCCAATTTGAATCTGTCTGTTTTGTTTGAGTTTTTTTAATTGGTTTACTTGTTTAATCTTGGTTGCTGCTCAGTTTTAGCTTGTTATTAGTTTCTTGATGAATCTTGTAAGCTTGTTTGGGTTGCCTTAGTTTCTTGATGAATCTTGTAAGCTTGTCTGGGTTGCCTGAAGTTGTGGTATGTGTGGTTGCCTGGGTTCTCGCTTTTGAACTTGTACGGTGAGGCTGCTAGTTTCACAAACTCACTTGAACTCAAAACTCATAACTGTTGGATCATATAAGCTCATTCTGAGCTTATCACAGCTTTTCCTTAAAATTTTCATAGAAGCCTTTAATTTAAGCTGATATAAGTTTTTGCAAAAAGAAAAAAAAAATTGCAAAAAGGTTGAGGCTGGGGGATTCGAACCCAAGACCTCCACTTACCACAGCAGGCCACACAACTCCTACCCCTAACCATCTGAGCTAGGCTCCTTTTTTGTTAAGTATCCTTATTATTTAACATATAGTTAAATTTGTAGCTTATTCATTCCAGCTTTTGTTTGCTTATTCTCTGCTTATTTCTGAACTGTGCCCCAGTTTTTATATTTTTTTTAGGTTAGTATTGTCTTGTAGAATTTATAGAAAAAAGCTCAGATTTATTACAACACTTTTAGTATTTATTTTGAGTTAATTAGTTTTTAATTCGTAGTAAATAGAATTTTTATTAAAATTTGAATTTTCTTTTTTCAAAAATTTCTTTTGTCATTTTGTACGTAGGAACATTATTTTGAATCCCGTTGGACTAGTGTAGTTTTAATTTTACGTTTTCTTTTGCGCACTCGCGTTTAATTTAATTAACTTTTGCGTTTTTAGCTTAGCTTATGTTTTAAGATTTCCCAATGCCTAATTATGATTCCCGTAGTGTTTTAGGATTCCCCTAGTATTCATTTGTTCATTTTCCCGTTTAGGTTGTTTTATTTTCATTTACGTTTGTTAATTTTCCGCTTTTGTTAATTTTAACGTACGAACAAAACCAAATAACTCTCACAACCTTTCATACAAAGATTTTAATCTCGACCTTTCGCGATACTTTTCATTCACTCCTCGTTGGGAAACGACCCGGGAATTCACTTCCCGGTCTCACAAATAAATATCACTTTCACGAGTTTACGAGGTAATCTTTTTCCTAAAAGGTTTACTTGTATTTCTCCACGTCTTGTTGTCTCACGATAACATTGACCTCACGTTTGTTGATATTTTGATAAATTTTTTTGCACAAAAACACAACGAATCACTTACTAACGCTCGAATACTTGAACGAAGACTTGTTACGCAAAACCACAAAACACCAAAACTACACAAGTCATTTCTATACCACCAAGGCGATCAAAATGAACTTAACCAAAAATCAATATTACTCAACTTTCCACGATAAAACCATACACAAAGGGATTTAATGCTCAAACTCATCTATATCACACATATATCTCACATATATCACACATAAACACATAATACACACCAAACAAAAGTCAAATGGATCGAGACTATTAGTCAAACTAACCTGCTAAAATCACGGTTGTTACACCTTATCAATCCAACTGAGATCTAGCATAAGCATCATCACTGAATTATATAAGCTATCCAAACAATCCACTTTCTTATATTGAATTTACCGAATTTCGTTGTTTTGCTATTTGTTGAATTATTGTCTTGTTTAAACTAATTATCTACTACTTAATCGAATGAACTAGGTCCATGTGGATACGACTTGCCCTACCAATAATATTAATACTACATACGTGGGTTATACTTTACCCGTGTGTTAGGTTTACTAAAATCGGTGAAACTAGCATTATAAATTGGGTTTACAGATAGATAGGTTACCCAACTTTTCAACTTTATTCACATAAGTTACCAAACTTTTTTTTTGTTCAAACAGGGTATTGGACTATACGGGCTTGACATTCAGGTTACTGAACTTACCAAAATATATGTAAACATCACTGGAACATGTAAAACACACGACATTTATGTTACTTAACTTACCCAAAAATATATGTTCAGGTTACTTGGATTACACTGAAAATATGAGGTGTATGCTACCTAAAAGTTCAGTAACCTAAGTGAACAAAAAAAAGTTTGGTAACTTAGTTGAATAAAGTTGGAAAGTTGGGTAACCTATCTATGTATAAACCCTTATAAATTAAAGCTTTCCTAACACATCAAAGTTTTTTTGCGTCGCGGACTTACATCTGTTCCTTAAGTGTTATCAAAAGAATTTAGCAAAAACAAAACTCTATTTCCCTTTTAAAACCTCAAACTGCAAGTTTCTGTAACATCTGTTGCAGAAAATCCGCCGCACATATCATTTTCAAAACATATATTAGACCCAACCACAACTTATTTGGTTTGTTTCAATCTACCCTAAATCTTTTTTGACTAGACCATAAAGTGTGATATTCATTCAACTGCCTACTATTATGACTATTTGTAGAAACATATATTAGACCCAAACCCAACTTGTTTGGTTTGTTTCAATCTGACCCAAACCATTTTTGACCAGACCATAAAGTGTGATATTCATTCAACTACCTACTGTTATTATGACTATTTGTAAAAGCATATATTGAACGCAAACATATTAGCAAAACAGAGTTGACCCAACAAATGTGTAACCCATTTTAAGGACCACCATCTTGATGCTTTAATACTACTACAATCATATGTTTTGATACTACTCCATTAGTAAAGATAAATATTCAACACAAACAAATCTAATTGGTTTGTATTTTTGACAAACAAAAGCCAAACCATTTGCTTGAAGACCCACAAATATAAATTCAACACTATAAGACTATTATTGTTAAAACAAAGATGCAGTTTGATTAATTGACAAAGATGTAAAAGGTGGTGGAGGTAAGGCCGAAGGGTGTTGCTGATAGTGGGGAGGAGAGGAAAAAAGAAGATTGGTATTTGGTAGGTGAGGGGTTTGTATAGATATACATATTTTAGAGAGGAGAAAAGAAGATTGGTTTTTGGTTGGTGAGGATTTTGTATAAACCTAATTACGAAACTGGACTACATACTCACTCAGTTTACGAGAATGAACTAAAAAACATAGCTTTACCAAAATGGTCTTTTCACGTCACTACCCATAAAAGATGTAATTTCGAAGGAGGAGAGAGAGAAATAAGTATGGAGTACTCCGTATTTTTTGTTTGTCACTTCCAACTTTCCAACTTCCAAGACACACTAGTACACTTGTTTACTTGTTATAGTATTTTAATGTGTTCAAATTAATAAAAGGTACTGTATTGTTTCTAAACAAAGATTTTTGAACTACAAATTTAACATTGGGTTATATTTGTCCAATATTAAAGATTAAAGGGGACAAAACGTAAATTTGTTAATAAAATTGGTTACAAACAAAAATAAGAAGGTTTTGGTTGGTCCCAGCCACACACCACACGTTTTAGCTTTGGCCTTTGGTCATCTTTCCCATCATATTATCAACTCCATTGAAGACTTACCCAAGCTCTGTTTTTTTAAACTCTAATAAATATTTCATTAGCCCATATCTATTTTTTACATCACGACTCCACCTCGACCTCGCTTAAACCCACGCCCGTACCTCGCCTAGGGCCTCGCCTGGGCCTCACCCAATACCTCGCCTGTGTGAATCACCCTCGCTCAAGGCTCGCTAGGACCTCAAGGCTCCTGATCACCTCGCCTGGATCCTCGCTAGGACCTCGCCCAGACCATCCTCGTTGATCACCTCGCCAGGACCTCGCCTATGGACTCGCTTAGGGCTCGCCTAGGACCTCGACCTCGCCCGGACCCAAGAATCCTCGCTGATCAACTCGCTAAGGCCTCGCCTAAAGCCACTTCTGTAACACGATTCAATTCCCCTCGCGTACACCTCGCCTAAACCATCTCCTCGCCTGAACACTCGCCTACAACTCGCCTAGTATTCCTTTTTCCCATCTAACGGTTAGAAACTAATATAGCAATACATCTAACGGATAAAATGTAAAATGATCATTTTGGATAATTTTATAGGCGAGGTTCATTTTCGATAACTACTTGTATAAAATGTTCATTTAAGTAATTTACTATTTTGTATAGATATAGTACATATTTTCTTTTAGGAAAATTGCATATTTGGGTAACATTCTTTGCACTTTGGGTAACCTTCTTTTGATTTCATCAATTACTGGAATATTATTGCCTTGTTTCTTCAATTTAGTCAATATGAACAATAAAAATACAAGATAAATCAATTTTTACCGGGTTTAAAATTTTGATTCTCATAAACTGCGAGTTTATGAAACCTTAAAACAAGAATATCTGTAAAGTTCTAGAAAATTGACTCATTTGCAGAATGTAAAAATCATCAAACTTATAGATACGCATGGCAAATAAGCAACGAGAATACTTCATTGCATGCAATAACCAATAAACCGGCTGGTGCGATAAAATAAAATGATTTGAGATATGCGCAGGCTTGCTTGAAACTTGGTCAAGATTATAGAAAAAAAGTGACAGACTTGAACGTAGAATGGGGAGAATAAAAATTGGGATTAATAACACAAATGGACATGTGCTATAATACTGTATACCTTTAACATATGTAGATTTAACATGTTGTGTGTGACATGATATTGGCGTTTGTACTTGACCTTCTAATTCTAAGAGTACTGGGCAACATTGCAGTTTTCGTCGTGCCGGTCATAGATGGCGAAAAACTAGCACCGCAAGTGTGCATGCCGCATGCTATGGTACCAAAAGTTGTGTGAACAACGTGACAATTTAGTAATTTATTGAAGAACAAAATCCGTGCATCGCTAAAAAGGCTGAGTATAAGAAATAAACAAAATTTAGTTCAAATTTTCTTCGAGACATAAGCAAAAAATATTAAAATTATCGAAAAATAAGAACGGCATTGCACATTACGCGATAAACAATTAGATACAACCTGTATGTATCACACAGGTCTAAATGATTCGTATGTAACAAATTTGAGTTGCATCGAAAATAAATGTCAACTCAGGTCACATAAATGCAAATTTCCCTTAAACATTTTTTTCATTGAAAATAACATAAAAATCACCGCATGAAGTTGGGCTATGATATAGTATTAACTATTATAACTGAGGCCCATAAAACGGTCGGCCCACCCCCAAATCCTAGGGTTGTGCACTTGTGCTATAAAAATATAAAGAACCTGAATAGAATAAGAAAAGAAAAACAACGATGACGTGTGTAATTTGTCCCTTTGGCAAATGCACACCAGATTGTATCTTTGTTGAAGTGTTTCCGGCAGAAGAACCGTTCACCGGTGAAAGTGTTTTAAATGCTCAAAAAATCATTACAAGGTTTAAGATGGATTACATCAAGTAACATTTGTGGTCATGCAAAGGATCAGGAGGACTTAAATTAATGAAAGAATGTATAAGAGGTTGGGTGTTGGAATATGATTACACGGAGATAGACCGAAAGTATGCGATATCGGTGACACACGAGGTGAACAGAAAGATTTTTAAATTACTTGGGAAAAGAATCGACAAGTGTACGAAACATTATGGTCCACCCAAGGATTTTAGTATAATGAAAGATGTTGATCCGGCTCTTCTCCATTGGTATAAGAAGCGTTATGGTCTGCTGGAAGATGGTTCTTCTGACGATGGCGATGATGCCAAAAGATTAAAGATGTTTCATGCTGTTTTGGATTAGGCCAGTCTCTTAGTTTGTGTTGCATACTATGTAGTTGATTAATGTTTATTTTTTTGTACTCTATTGATGTTCGATTTTGTTTTGAATGAGTTTCTCGTACATATCTTACAAATAGAAAATACCATCCTAACATCAACAATAGCAACAAATAAATGTATATTGTTACGACCTTGTGCATCATGCTTTTGATTTAACTGTTTTAATTTTATTAACATAAATTATTGTGACTGATGCGAAATAACATATCATACAAACAAATTAAGTGGATGAAAGCTTATTTGATACCATTTCTTTTATAATGATAATAAGTTAACTCTATTGTGGTGATTTGCATTTGTTTCTCACCGATCTTGTTGTCTCTATCACATTAGTAAATGCCTCGATCAGTTTGTTAGTCTTTCCATAATTGAGTATATTGCTTCACCATTATTGATTGACAACAAATATTCACAGCTCTGTATTAGTTCTAGTGATGAGCAAACCGTAAAACAATCTTAGCACGGTCGTCTTCCTCTTTGCGATACTTTAGTTTTAATCATAATTACATCAATATCATTTTAAGTCACCGCTTCTGTTTTTTCTGTTGAGGTACAATTTTAGCTTTCATTCGTGCTTTAAAGATGCAAATTGTGATTTGTTATTTGTTAAACCTTAAGAATTTGATACTTATTGCTTGGAAAATTGAGACTTGGTATTTTTCTGTAGAGTTTGACAATAAACTTCATTTGACGTTAACAAATTTAGATGATATGTTGTTATTCGGGGATAACAACACGTTGGATGAATATATATGTTGTTTTTTCTGAGGTGCAATTTTCTTTCTTCTGTATTTCGCACAAAGATTAGAAGTCTAAATCGAGTATGAAGTGGTCTGTTATGCGAATTGTATTCACATCTTTGCGCGAAAAGGGGTGTGCTTGGATTTGGCAACAGATATTTGAAGCAATATTGGGTCTTTTTATGATGTTTCATGTTAGTTGCACATGTCAAGGCGCTTATTTGTAAGTGCCTCATTAAAAATTAAAATAGAGTGCATTGAATGAATGATTTTGTTTCTAAGTTTTGTTTTTGTTTCTAAGTTTTGTGAGCACCCTTAAAAATTAAAAAATTTATTCAGTAAGTGCCTCATTACAAGTTATTTCTTGCTTCGTTTGAAACTGTATGCATTGATTCATGCGAGCAGCACAGTTCCTAATCAGGAACACTGATGTGAGGCTATTCGAAGATGTGAAGTACTATGCGCATCAACTCGTGTGATGCACACATTAAGAGCTTTAAACTCATCATGTAACTTGGCTTTTTTTTTTTTTTTTTTTTTTTTTTTTTTTTTTTTTTTCTTTTTTTTTTAATTAAAAGAGTTAAACTTCTATAAAGGCCACAGAAACCCATCTTTTCTAAACCTCAATAACCCTTCCTGTTATCTAATTATTGAGTCTAGGCCATTAAGATTTTCAATCAACGGTACTATTGCAGAAACCTAGATATCGCGTAGCGACTAATCCTAGCTTCTATTCCCTCATGGACTATGGGTATTGCTTATTAGCTTTTGACCTTGTTGTCTTAGACTTCTTAGTTTCATGATACGACTATTTTCAATTAACTAAACGACTTATTTGATGTTTAAATAGATTAGAAATCTATTGTATGATTCTTTTAATACTGAACTCAACGTGTTCGTGACGCGCATGCATTCGCAATTCGGATCGCACATTGGCTTCTGGGAACCTAGTGCATCATCTTGCAACACGCATCTTAAACATAGATCTCTAGGAGGTATTATTATTATTGTTATTATTATTGTTATTATTATTATTATTATTATTATTATTATTATTATTATTATTATTATTATTATTATTATTATTATTATTACTATTATTATTATTATTATTATTATTATTATTATTATTATTATTATTATTATTATTATTATTATTATTATTATTATTATTATTATTATTATTATTATTATTATTATTATTATTATTATTATTATTATTATTATTATTACTATTATTATTATTATTATTATTATTATTATTATTATTATTATTATTATTATTATTATTATTATTATTATTATTATTATTATTATTATTATTATTATTATTATTATTATTATTATTATTATTATTATTATTATATTTAAAGATGCAAATTGTGATTTGTTATTTGTTAAACCTTAAGAATTTGATACTTATTGCTTGGAAAATTGAGACTTGGTATTTTTCTGTAGAGTTTGACAATAAACTTCATTTGACGTTAACAAATTTAGATGATATGTTGTTATTCGGGGATAACAACACGTTGGATGAATATATATGTTGTTTTTTCTGAGGTGCAATTTTCTTTCTTCTGTATTTCGCACAAAGATTAGAAGTCTAAATCGAGTATGAAGTGGTCTGTTATGCGAATTGTATTCACATCTTTGCGCGAAAAGGGGTGTGCTTGGATTTGGCAACAGATATTTGAAGCAATATTGGGTCTTTTTATGATGTTTCATGTTAGTTGCACATGTCAAGGCGCTTATTTGTAAGTGCCTCATTAAAAATTAAAATAGAGTGCATTGAATGAATGATTTTGTTTCTAAGTTTTGTTTTTGTTTCTAAGTTTTGTGAGCACCCTTAAAAATTAAAAAATTTATTCAGTAAGTGCCTCATTACAAGTTATTTCTTGCTTCGTTTGAAACTGTATGCATTGATTCATGCGAGCAGCACAGTTCCTAATCAGGAACACTGATGTGAGGCTATTCGAAGATGTGAAGTACTATGCGCATCAACTCGTGTGATGCACACATTAAGAGCTTTAAACTCATCATGTAACTTGGCTTTTTTTTTTTTTTTTTTTTTTTTTTTTTTTTTTTTTTTTTTTTTTTT
>LBNU01019320.1:54039-82910 GCA_014162995.1 Artemisia annua
TACTTGTATTCACTTTATTATTACTAAACTCTATGAATTCACTCAACATTATTTGTTGACTTTTAGCATGTTTTATCTCAGGTCCGTAAGTAACTCAGCTTGGATGGGCCGCGCAAGGAAAGATTATCGATCAAAGATGGCTCATGTTTTTAAATGTTTTTATGATGTACTAAAATGTTAAAGACTTTTATTAGCATATCTATGTATCTTTCAAACTTGTAAAGTAAACTTTTGGGACTTCATGTAAAATATAATAACCTTTTAAGGTTTATGTTTATTAAATATTTCTTGTATGAAACTTGTTTATTATGTTTGTACTATGTGATCGATATATAGCACCCCATGACCCTTCCGCTGCAAACCTGAAAATGGGGGTGTTATAGTACTGATTGGTCCCCTGCAGTACTTCCCTTTTTGACCCATATTTGTTTAACTTTGGGAGTAGTGGTCTGTGGTTTAAGTACTCTATTGTAAGACTTCTTAGGTTTAGGTACCCATATTTGTTTTACATCATTTGATCTTACATGAGCAGTACCTTGAGGTGTTGAAGGTTTCCTAACAGTCTTTTGGTTATGAACTGTTTTTGATTTACCAGTACCTTGAAAGGACTGTCTTGTAGGTACTGATGTATCACGCCGCCTTGTTCCAGATCTGACGGCCTTCCCTGACGCCGTCACCAAAATAGGCTAAAAACTTTCTGGCCCGTCATGAGTAACTTCCAATTCTTCACTTCAATTGTTCCTGACGTCGTCACGTTGGAGCTTGTGACGCCGTCACCTTCTGTGCACTTTAGGGTCTTTTGAGATTTTGTTGTTTTCCGCACTTTTTCACTCCGAAAACGCCCGAAAATGCTTCTTTTGTGATTTTCTCCTCAAAAGTACCTAAAATGAGAAAAGAAACGACTTTGGGTGAAATCCGATCCAATAATATACGAATTAGGACTCAAACTGACCCCTAAAAACGTAACATTTTTCGTCTCATCACATTGTTATATATGTTGTGTCGTTTGTAAGAATACGAAATAGTTAAATTAGTGTGCTAGGGACTTGGTAAGCTAACATGTAAAAGTTAAGTGATATGTTAAGTAAGAATGTAAAAGAAACCAAGTCCAAGCCCAAGCCCATAGAAAGCCCTTTAGGGCATCTTATGTAACCTACTATATAAACACCTCAAAGGCACATTTGAGGTGTGTGCTTGTGTGTGTATGTGTGTGTGCCTCTTGAATAAAAGTCTCTTATTTCATCTCTTTCTCTCCATACATATACGATCCACATACATATATCAAGTCACCACCTTTACTACATATTGTGCTTATATTAGTGATAAAGTTGATATATCTAAGGTCTTACATAAGCAAACCTAAAGATATAGTTGTTTAATGATGTTTAAAACTATCCCTCTTCTTCTACTTGTGATCCAATCAACAACCCCAAAACAACAGATACAATTGTTTATGTCGTCCCTTTTTATGCATAACACCGACCCACCAAGTGTGACCTTCTTGCTTGCTTGCTTCTCGATATCTTAATACGGGCAAACTCCAAGAGACGAGATATGTTACCCATTTAATTTAGAGACCGGTATTTAATAATTGAGATGGTTAATAATTGAGAGGGTTAGGGTTTGACGACGTGGCTTAGGGAGGCGGCTCAACATAGTCACGTAGGTCAGACAATCATAACCTTGTGAGGTGTTATACTTTATTGATCGATATTTTTAATATATAGAACCCTAATGACTTAAACCATAAGCAGACTTGGGCCAAATACAATATTGCCTAATATGAATGATGGTAAACCCTATGGGTATTATGAATATTATTGATAACTATTTATAGACACAAGTACATAGAAAATACTAAACGCTAATAGAATTTAAGCCCACACACGGACTTGGGCCGACTAACCTAATCAATAATCTAATACTAGCCCACAATCCGAGCAGCGAAATCGCGAAAGCTCGAATCGGAGCCGAAAACAAAATAAAACATTAAAGCAGTAACTAGTTATTTGATGAAGAAATCTGACAACAAACGAAGACTGATCTTCAAAACAAAAAGTCACAAACCCAAAGTATCCATTTTTGCGGATAATCATGTATCTTTTTTGGGATAACCCAAAGTATCTTTTTTGCGGATAATCCAAAGTATTTTTATTTATTTATTTATTTTTTCTTCATACAAGAGAAACTAAAGTATCTCGGACCTGGATAAACCAAAGTATTCTACCTGAGAATAAACCAATGTACTCTCTACCAAATAAACCAATGTATCCTTACTATGATTTATTTTATTCTTTTTTTTTTTTTTTTTTTTTTTTTGTTTTTTTTTTTTTTTTTTTTTTAAAGAAAAAAAAGATATACTCTGGCTACAAAGCAAGTAAAAGATTGAACAAAGATAAATAGCTATATGGGTACTACAGAATTTTAAAATTAAATTTATATAACATAAAATAAAGGGGTTATGGCATAATTGGATCGGTAAAATGTTAGTTTTTGACTTTTTGGTGTATGGAATATATATTTGCTAAATAATTATTTGGTTAACGTTAGGGAAGTCATGGAGTGATCGAAATTGATATTCCATTTATTTTTATTATTATTCCCTTTTTCATGTGTATTATCTTTTTTTATGTAAATTATTATTATTTTTAATTCTGTTATCGATAAACATATGAATATGAGATGACAATTAAAATAGAAGATTGTTATAAACACAGTAGATACAGTGAGATATTGTTTAACTCTTACCTTATTTGTTGTAAAATAAAATAATGACATTTTGGTGATAACAATTTGCTGTTTATTTATTTTATTAATAATTATATATAAAATTGTATAAAATATACAAACGTTTCTGGCCGTACCCGTTTCTTGAATTTTAGGACATTGGCGTTTCTAAGTACCCGTTTCCGTCCCCGTCCCGGTTTCCGTATCCGTCCCCGTGCAACATAGATTATATGTACTAGGCCCAACCAACTTTTTTTATTTTGTGGAAGTAATACCTTTGTTGCAAGAATGATTTTTGTTCGTATTTTTGGCTTTTCGTACTTGATTATGGTCTATGGACATTATAATATAGGGGCATTTTTTTTCGTGTCGGGCCTAATTTTTTTTTGACGTTCTCAGCACCGCCCCTGATAAGCTAGATAGTATTTCAAATTTGTGTAAAAACCACTGAGTTGCTATAAGTATGTAAAAGATTTTGATGGTGGAGATGGTGCTCTATAAATAGAAAAGAATATAGAGAAGGAAAGATTGATGGATTTCTAAGGGCTATCATTTGAGTGGTTATTCTCCTTGTCATGTGAAAACATTAAAGTAATCAATCCTTCCATGTAATGTTTGTTCCCTCCACCACCAACCAAACAAAAAAACATCATATTCATATGTTACATTCTATGATCAAATGCATCAAAACTAAATCTGCTGAATTTAATCTTGTCTATGTGATTCGATACCTAGTCAGGTTTCTGTTCAAATGTATATCTCATTGCCATTTCCTTTTGCTACTTTCATGGCCTCCTATTTCCTCATTTATGTTTTCTTCTTCATTTGTACTGCGGCATCTGAGGACCTTAAATCTTCAGATATTCCGATCCAAGAAGCTTGCAAGGCCACTAGATTCCCAGTAGCATGTCAAGATTCACTCACGAAATCCAACCTCATTCCACCAGATTCAAACCCTTATCATATCCTAAATTTTGCATTGTCCAAGATATCTCGAAATCCTCGTCAGCAGCTGGTAATAAGAACCTCACAACTTCAGCTAATATATGTCTCGAGATCCTTGGCAACTCAGCATACCGTCTTAAATCATCCGAAAAGGCTTTGCCAAATAGCAGAATAAAGGACGCACGTGCATGGACAAGCGCAGCCCTTAGTCACCAGCTTGACTGCTTATCAGTATTAAATAGGACCAACAACAACACAGACGCTTTTGCTTCTAACACGGTGTCTTTCATGAACACCACGTTGGTGACATCTACGAGTAATGCCTTAAGCATGATGGTGTCGTACCAAGTACATGGAAACCAAACAAATTTGTGGCAAAGTCCAAAGACCGAGAGGGAGGGGTTCTGGGAAAGTGTCGATGGTGGATCCAAGCCTGGTCTCGAACCCAGGGTTCCTACAGATTTTAAACCTAATGTAACCGTGTGTAAAGGCGTTAGCGTTTGTACATTTGAATTGGTGCAGAGTGCAGTGAATGCCACACCCGATAATCTTGGTGGTAAAGAACCTTTTGTAATTCTAATTAAGGAAGGTGTTTATGACGAGATTGTCCGTATCCCGTTAGAAAAGAGTAATGTGATGTTCATAGGAGAAGGTATTGGAAAAACATTAATTACCGGGTCACTGAATTTCGGCCTCCTTGGAATTAATACTTACAACACAGCCACTGTTGGTGAGCCAAACATTGCATACTCATGTCCTATCTTATTTCACTATAATTTAATTTATTGTTAAAACAGATTTTCTTAACATCATATTAAAAAAAGAAAGCAACGAGCTCCTACTTTCCGTTCTCGTGGTAAAGGAAAGAGATGAATCGTGTAAGGGTCAAGAAATATATAGTGTGAAGTTTGATTGAACATTTTATATATGGATACCATATATCCGAATTGCTCATATCCATATTAATTTAAATTATAACATGCATTCGAAAATTCAATCCAAGTGTAGGAACATGTGCATAGTTAAATGAGTACTTATTGAGGAGTTGGTACGAATGTTATGTGTGCAGGAGTTCTTGGAGATGGTTTTATGGCGCGAGATCTAACTATTCAAAACACAGCCGGTGCCGGTGCTCATCAGGCAGTTGCTTTTCGGTCATTGAGTGATTTATCGGTAGTCGAAAATTGTGAATTCCTCGGTCATCAAGATACACTTTATGCTCATTCCCTACGCCAATTTTATAAATCATGCATCATCCAAGGCAACGTTGACTTCATATTTGGCAACTCCGCCGCAGTCTTCCATAACTGCACAATCCTTATCCGTCCTCATCAGCTTGATCCAATGAAAGGAGGAAACAGTATTATCTCAGCACATGGTCGAAAGGATCCTGCTCAAACAGTTGGATATGTTTTCCAAGAATGTGTCATCACTGGGACCAAAGAATACATGGATATGTTTCGGAAAGACCCAAAATTGCACATGACTACATTCCTAGGGAGGCCATGGAAAGAGTTCTCAAGGTGTGTGTTTGTGAAATGTGAATTGGACGAAATTGTTTCACCACTTGGGTGGTCACATTGGGATGGTGATTTCGCCCTGAACACGCTTTACTTTGGGGAGTTTGGTAATTCAGGGTTGGGCTCTGATACGTCAGCAAGAGCCAATTGGAGCAGTCAGATTCCCGCAGCTCATGTTGACTCATATTTTGTGACAAATTTTATACAAGGCAACGAGTGGAAGCTAACATAGGAATCACGTTTCTGTTAGACAATGATAACCCGTGAGGTGTTATATTCTATTGATCAATATTTATAATACATAGAACCCTAATGACCTAACCCACAAGCGGGCTTGGGCCAAATATAATATTACCTAATACTCCCCCGCAGTCCGAATGGCGAAATCGCGAAAGCTCGGACTGGAGTAGTAAACTAGAAAAGAAAAAAAACATTAACATAACTTTAACCGACTCGTAACAAAACCGTACCAACGGTCGAATTTAGTCGACTGGTACCAATGGTCGGCTAAGTCGACTGGTAACAAAACTGTACCAATGATCGACTTTAGGGACTGGTACCAAAGATCAACTTTAATCTACTTGTAACAAAGCCGTACGAACAATCAACAAATAAACAATAAAACAACTATAACCTTTTTTTTAAACGGAATAACAAAACATATTCATAATTACAAATTTAAGGAGGCCTAAAGATATAATTATTTATGATGTTTAAAACTATCCCTCTTCTTCTACTTGTGATCCAATCAACAGCCCCAAAATCAACAGATACAATTGTTTATGTCGTCCCTTTTTATGCATAACACCGACCCACCAAGTGTGACCTCCTTGCTTGCTTGCTTCTTAATATCTTAATACGGGCAAACTCTAAGAGACGAGATATGTTACCGAGATCGGTGTTTAATAATTGAGAGGGTTAGGGTTTGACGGCGTGGCTTAGGGAGGCGGCTCAACATAGTCGCGTAGGTCTGAGGATCAGACCCGCTCCGATACCATGTTATACAATGATAACCTCGTGAGGTGTTATACTTTATTGATCAATATTTATAAATTATAATACATAGAACCCTAATGACTTAACCCACAAGCGGGCTTGGGCCAAATATAATATTGCCTAATATGAATGATTGTAAACCCCATGGGTATTGTGCATATTATTGATAACTATTTATAGAGACACGCACACAGAAAATACTAAACCCTAATATAATTTAAGCCTACACGCAGGCTTGGGCCGACTAACCTAATCAATAGTCTAATACTCGCCCACAGTCCGAGCGACGAAATCGCGAAAGCTCGAACTGGAGCAGAAAACAAAATAAAACATTAAAGCAATAACTAGTTATTTGATGAAGACATCTGACAATAAGCTGATCTTCAAAACAAAAAGTCACGAACCCAAAGTATCCATTTTTGCGGATAACCATGTATCTTTTTTGGGATAACCCAAAGTATCATTTTTGCAGATAACCCAAAGGTTTTTCTCGGGATAAACCAAAGTATCTCGGACCAGGATAAACCAAAGTATTCTACGGGAGAATAAACCAATGTATTCTTTACCAAACGGGATAAATCAATGTATCCTTATTATGATTATTTTATTTTATTTTATTTTATTTTATTTATTATTTTTTTTTGGAGCGTTAAAAAAATATACTTTGGCTACAGATCACGTAAAAAATTGAACCAAGATAAATAGCTATAAGGGGTACGGGAATGGATCCACTAAGAAGAGAAAATTAAATAAGAAGAATGAGAAATGTTTATAGCCACACATTTCAAATGAAGAAAGAGAATTTCATAAGAGATACATCTTATTTTATAACTGCATCTGAAATATGCGACTGTGGTTACTTCTCATTCTTCTCATTCTATTTTTATTTCTCGTTACATAATTGAAAAATGAAAGTTATATAACATAAAATAAAGGTATGGCATAATTGGATCGGTGAGATATTTGCTTTTGACTTTTTGGTGTATGGAATATAGGGTTTTTGGATAATACCTGGTATTCCGATACCATGAATGATGGTAAACCCCATGGGTATTATTATGCATATTATTGATAACAATTTATAGAGATAAGTACATAGAAAATACTAAACCTTAATAGGCCTTAAGCCCACACGCGGGCTTGGCCCGACTAACCTAATCCATAGTCTAATAGTTTCGAGCTAAAAATCACATATAAAGCAGCATGTATGGAAAGTTCCACATGAAATGTAACCATAAAAAGGTTGTTCGTTCGAGTTTGGCTTGGTTAAGACTTAAGTATTAGAAACCATAAACCAAACTCAATCTTGAGGTTCGAAATCTAAATAAATTTGTATATGAAACATAACCATAAAAAGCTAGGAGCATTGCAGATGCCCTTAATAAATTTACATATATAGTTGTATTTGGTTAAATCTCATAAGTTTACTAGTTATAATGCCCGCGCACGCGCGGGTTTTTTTCTAAAATTTTTTTTAATGATATATTTTTATTTCTTAAAAAACAAATAATTTAATCTGTTTTGTTTGATTTATGATTTTTAATTATATTTGTTTATTATTAAAGATAATCATTTAAAAATTTAATCATGTTGTTAGTTGCATCTTATCTATATTTTTTTGTACTTATCTTCTACTTGTGTAGTATATCAACAAAACAAATTTTTAAAATTTTAAATTAAAAAATAATAATTAAAATATTACCTAATAAGGAAATATTCTTTTTCAAAGTACCCACTATGGGTTTTGTTTTATTATATAAAAATTTTTGAAACAAACACCACATAACCAAAGTCCCATGCGCTTAAGAGTAACCTCAGCCCTCTCAAAAACAACCAAATCAGTAATAAGAGAGTGTTTAGTAATAGCTTGTGCCTCACCATTGCAATGTCGGTCACGTAAATGTGTGATCAACGAAGTCTTGGTAAGCCCATTTCCACCACGATCATGACAACCACTAAGACCCACAAAAGGGCAATGAAATCGCACAACCGTCATATCAAACCACCACAACAACTATAAACCATATGAAGGAATTATGGACTTGTTGAATTAATGCAAAAACCCTAAAAAGGATAAACTGATTGAAAGAAAAAATATATATATATATATATATATATATATATATATATGTATATTCACAAGTAGGATGACCCACGATTCAACATATGGTGTTGAATTAATGCAACGAATGATATCTATTTATAGAGACAAGTATATAGAAAATATTAAACCCGGCCTAATAGGCCTTAACCCCACACGCGGGCTTGGCCCGACTAATCTAACCCATAGTCTAATAGTTTCGAGCTAAACATAACATATATAGCAGCATGTATGGAAAGTTCCGCATGAAATGTAACCATAAAAAGGTTATTCCTTCGAGTTTGGCTTGGTTAAGTATTAGAAACCATAAACCAAACTCAATCTTGAGGTTTGAAATCTAAATAAATTTGTATATGAAACATAACCATAAAAAGCTAGGAGCATTGCAGATACCCTGAATAAATTTACATATATAGTTGTATTTGGTTAAATCTCATAAGTTTATTAGTTTTGGCCCTCGTTATACATGACTTATGGCTAACATTCTTGCACATCTCAAGCAAAACTAACCAACAAGCACGACTTATCATTTGCATGTCGTTATATACGCATTACCACTTTCGCACTACTAGCAGACAGATATAATGTCAATCCGTATGTCACATGGCATCTGAGTACAAGTTAGTTTCAGGTGTTGATTTTTCATATATAAACAAAAGTATGAATTATAAAAATGTTGAACAATGTATAAATTAGTTTCTAGTAGAATGCAACCAAGTAAATAAAGGAAGACACTATAACTTGTACAATACACTGCCAAATGATATTTGCTAAAGAGAGCTTAAAGTACAGTATAACAAAATACAAACCATCTATGAATCCAAAAGATGTGAAAAAATTGCAACTTTTTAGTGTTTATAGTATGAAACAATGATACAATCTCTTTCCCTTTCATCTGCAGTGCATAAATTAACAAAATATCAACACAAAGAGAGTCCTCCTAACCAGATAAAGAAGCTAACTGCAAAGCATAAAGTGCACAGTTAGCTTTTCTACAGCAACCTCATTCATGCTTTCAAAACTGCAACTTTCTGGGTCAACTCATCAACGCCCTCTTGTTGCTCACTAGTACCTTCTTCCTGCACCATTTAACAATGTAAATTAATACTTCAATTGAAATCGGATCTTATTAGTTATAATCAACATTATTTGGCTCTGTTGACCCAACCAAAAATAGAAACAAATTGGAATTGTACTATTTGCTGGTTCCATGGGTCGAATCTACTTTATTTGAACGCTTGACACCAGTTCGGATACCATATTGTAAGCAGTTATCGAACCTTATAACCTTTCCACAACTGGTAGAGCTTGCTCATTCAAGACCACAAGGTTAAAAAGGCTCTTGGCAAAGATTCAAGGTGTCACCAACTCTCGGTTAGAGATTAATGGGTGGCAAGATGGGCGGATCGGTTGTGTAATGGGTCAAAATGGGCCATCTGAAACTGCAGCCATGGCCGGCTTGGGTTGCCCCACAACCTTCTGTTGTTCATTTTTAAAAGTTAATTAATAATTTTTTAATGTGACTGAATATTTATATTGTTTCATTTTCTAAAGTTAATTTACAATTTTATTACATTAATAGTCTAAATCTTTATAAAACAATATACAAGGTTGTATGCTTTAGATATACTTTTGACCCGTTTCACTATTGCAATTTATTTTTTATTTTTTTTATTTATTTTTTTTTCATTCTATTTTATATCAGATACAACCCAAATTGACATTTCATTACTAAATGGGTTGAAATTGGCACATTTACCAAAGATAAAAGTAAATGAAAGTTTATAGATAAAGTTACCTCTGGATCTCTTGTTCCTTGGCTACCTATGCATTTGGAGGCACTGATACTGGCACTCTTTAACATGCTACGAGCACTAGTTGGTTCAGCTGCATTTTCTGATCCTTGGTATTGCCCTCGAGGACTATCATGTGTTGTCCCAGCCGATGTTTCAGTCGTCTTCTCAGTATCGATTCCTTGTAGGGCAGATGTTTCCACCTTCGGTGCAGGAACTCTTTCTCTGCAGACATCAAGAATATATATTTAATTTTCAGTAACATAACTACAATATGATAAAATCTTATAGTTTAAAAACAAGGTTTGTATAGCAACTTGCCTAGGCAGTGAGGCATGCTGCCGTTGCAGTGGTGGTGTGCTACTTCTCCCGCCACTACTATAATTCTCCTCAAGATGAGCGAATTGTCGCTTAAAACGATCCACACCACTATTGTAAATTATGAAGAGAACATGTTGATGCGTCAGAATTCAAAAAAGCACAACTTTACACACGAGGAAAATAATACGTTTTCAGACAAACTTCAAAAGATGAAAAAAAAAACATCTAAAATAAATTAATATAAATGGGCAAAATAGTTTAAACTTATAACTTTGGCAAAATAATATGTATGCTTTAAAAACGTGCAAAGATAGCAGTGGATTTAAAGAAAGTTCCTGTAGATGAGAAACTTTGAGATCTTAACAATCTGTCCACACTTAAAAGTACATATACAATGTAATATGTCTATAGCTGGCAATTTAAGACCCATTGGTTAATTATAGGTCAAGTTGGGTAAACATTTATTATGTGATGGGTTTGGTTCGATATTACTAAATATTGAAGATGGGTATAATTGGTTATATGATGTAAAACTTAATTTTATAAAAAATATCCAACGGATTTATGGCGGGTCTAGTGGGTCAAAATAACCTTTTTTACTCTATTTTTTTTTTTTTTCATTTTAAATCAAAATTAATAAAAAGATTGGTGAAACCGGTCAGGTCAACCTGACCGAAGACGCGTGTAGAACTGTAGACCCCAAAACCGATTTAGACCCGTGACGCGACCCACCTATTTTGCCACCTTTATGTGTCCATGTTTTCAGTTCTGGAGTTTTAACCACATTCTCCACAGTTTATAAGGTAATGATTCACGAGCAATTTATCAGTGCACATTTCTTCATGCAGGTTTAGAATTAAACCTTTCCTACGTGTAAATATGCCCAAAAAGATGGTAGAACTGATTGATATGTTACTAGAAGTGAAGAAAGTAGATCACCTCGGGTACATGAAGCTAGTTTGTTCTCCACCCTTTAAATATTCCTGAAGCATCTGAGGATGATACTCTAAAATCTGTTATAAATAACACCAGTGTCAGCAAGTATTGTATAACCATGTTAACTATCCTGTGAAAGTTGCAAAACGATCATTTTCCGTCAAGTTCTTTTTGCTAAAAAAACACGTATTTTCCATCATTACAAAAGCTCGATTGATTCGAGCCACCAGTGTATTCTAGAAATGGGCGTTAATAAACAATAGTTTGGTTTTAAAGTCTTAAAACAATTAACATGGAGCTAGAGTAGAGGTGGAAATTTCGACCAATTTACTTATGGGATAATTCTTTTCTCTACCGGATCAAAGGGGTTTAAAGTCGCACTAAGTATGTTTTAGCTTCATAAAAAAAATGTAATTACCAAGTCAGTCCCATTAACCACAAGGTTGTGGGTTCGAACCAAAAACAACCTCAATGATTTCATCAAAAAAATAGATTATTACTCTAATGTTATGATCTTCGTAATCGTATGTGAAACAGTGGTTACTCATTAAAAAAAGTTGTTTAGGGTGAACTGAGCTTTTTGATATATATACCAAATATTACAAGTTATCTCGTTACCCAACCCACCCGTTTTGCCACCTCAAAACAGAGGGTATATTATTAAGTGAAATCCTAACCTCTCGATAGATCAACTCTCTAACATCATCTTTTGCCAATTTCTTTCTCTCAAACTCGAACTCAAGCTTTGATATGGCACTTCTTGAAGGTTCTCGCTCCACATTGGCCAACCCTTGAAAGTAGGGATCTGCTAGTGCCTGCACAATCAAATGGAAAAATTAGGATTTCTTTCTTGTTACCTTTAAAAATAATATAAAGTCACATGAGAGAATTTGTAGCATACATCTTCAGCTGATGGTCGATCTTTTGGATCAAACGAAAGAAGACGCTCCAATAAACGAAGAGCCAAAGGATCTACATTAGGAAATTTATGTGAAAAAGGAATTGCCGGTTTCTTGCGCATGTTACTTAAATACCTTCTGGCTTTTTCATTCCGAATCTGCATTTTAGAGTCTAAAGAGATAAGAAAAAGCATTTGCAATAAACGAATGATTGAATTTAAGAAATAAGAAAACCAACCCTCGCAAGAGCTTCAGAGGAAGGAGTGCCAAGCAGATCAGTCATTAGATCCAACTGGTGCACAACGTTCTTTCCAGGGAATAACGGTCTCCCTGTAAGCATTTCAGCAAATATGCATCCAATCCCCCAGATATCAATGCCTGGAGTATACTGCAAATACACCATGTCTTATTTCCGTGTGTCTATATAGTTTCATATATAAATATATCATAACTGAATACCACCCACTATAAACCTAAAAGTAAAGTTGGCAAAAAACGGGTGAGTGGGTGAAACTAGGAACTTTTACTACCAATTGGGTCAGTTGGGTTGGGTTGACACGCTAACACTTTACATGTCCCTTTTGTAATTAGCTTTTCTAGGAAATAATTGACGCAGTAAATATGATTAGAATAACTATATTATTAAAATAGTAATCAAATTTTTAATAAACAGATTTTGGAGGTTGTATGCAATAACGAAGTAAGAGTGACGCTAACTCCCTTGCTGTTTAGAAATCCAACAATGCACACAGTAATCAATTTTTTAAAGAAGTAACAGACTTCCATGACCATCCTGCAGTTGAAGTTATGCTATATTGCTATTAAATGGACTAATTTCAAATGATAATTAGAAATGGAATCCTTAATATAATCATATCTTGTTCCCTCGAAAGCCGAGCCTAGAGGTACTGGGCGTATGTGAATTTAACCTTTATGTTGGGTTTGAGCAATGATGTTTAAGATTCCATTAGATGTATCCCACTACCAATTTAATCACTAGTTGATAAATGCTTCCACACTTTTTGTACAAAAATGCATCTGGTAAACAAGTACTACCATCTTTGGAAGTTGCAAAAGACAATTACAATTTCAGGAGAAAAAATAAATAAACAGCCATAAAACAGATTCAAAAGGAAGAAACAAGGATGGAAGCAACATACTTTAGAGAAAAACGAGCCACAAAGTTCAGGAGCACGATACCAACGAGTTGCAACATAATCCTGCAAAAAATTACCATATGAAATAAGTAAAGAGACCATAAGCTTCAAATCTAAGTTGAACAGGCAACAAAAAACTGTCAGACTATTTGTGCAAAAAAAAACAAGTGAAGATACATACTGTCCAGAATATGGCTGATGGTGCATCATTAAATGATACACGAGCAAGCCCAAAATCACAAAGCTTCAAATTACAGTCAGAATTAGCAAGAATGTTTTTTGGTTTCAAATCTCGATGAAACACATTTGCTGCAGAAAAAAGTCAATGACAGATTACACGTGTAAGAAAATTTCTGGCAACTGCATAAAATACAAGAATAACATATGATTTTACACGAAAAAAGAGGATAGAACAAACCTGTATGAATATATTTTAGGCCACGAAGAAGCTGGTACATAAAAAATTGATAATGTTGAGGTGTCAAATCATCATTAGCCCTGATAACTTGGTGAAGGTCAGATTCCATCAATTCAAAAACAACATAAATATCCTTAAACTCTCTTCTTGAAGGAGGAAGCATAATATGTTTGATTTCTACAATATCAGGATGCTTGAGCAACCGCAGAAGCTTAATTTCTCGAAGAATTCTGGTGGCGTCAGAGACATGTTCAAAAACATCATTAATCTTCTTAATTGCAACCTTTTCTCCCGTATGAGTATCAATAGCAGAACCGACAACACCATAGCTTCCTTTCCCAATAACTTCTTGTACTTGGTACCTACTTGCCTCTCCATATTCTGTGAAGAATTCTGCTTCAAGCTGCGTAAATAAGATGAATAAAATACAAGCATTTGATCTTAGTTTCGATAATAAATAATCACATTTGATATGTCTATAAAAGTACCGTGACTCTTAAGAGCCAAGCACAGTTTTATAGATAAACAATGCACATTTATCTTATGGATCAAAAAATGAAACACGTTTGCACCTTATACAAGAGGGATACTTAGTTCAAAATGTATCTAACATAATAAAAAATTCTTTAGCGTGTATCAATCTACTTTTTTCCTACTTAATAAACCAAACTGCCTAATCTTCCTATTACGCGTACTACATGCCCAGATTTGCAGGACATGGAACCGGTCATTTAGTACACGCAATAAGAAGATTAAGGCACTTGGTGTATTCAACAAGAAAAAAAAAAGATTGATACATTCTAAAGAATTTTGTGAATTTTGAGCTAACTGTTGTAAATTTCAGTACTAGTGGATTAAAAGGGCAAAACATTATCACAGGCCAATGAGAAGTTGTGATGGCAACAGCGGGCAAAAACATAAAATAAAACGCAACATCAATCAATCAATCAATATAAAGTACAGTTAGGGTAAACCTTAAAAAGTAATAAGTCAAACACTACATCATACATATGTATTTTTGAACTGATAGAATAATCTGACCCACAAAACACATACTGTAACATCTTACGCGAAAACGACATCACCCAACCAAATAACACAGAAAACCTTAATATACATTAACATTAAGATCCTAACAGAAAAAAAGTATACATCATCAATCAAAAACAAAGATCTAGATTTAAAAAAATAAAGTCAAACCTTTTTATTGGCGTTATGATCGATGGGCACAGGGACAGCAGGTGGATGAAAGCCAATACGTTTAGGAACTCTGATAACCTTAAGTTGAGAAAGATCAAAATCTTGTTTAGTATCTGATGAAGCTGAAGATGATGATGAATCAATGTTCACATTGTTATCATTACTATTATCATCATTAGTATTATTATTATTAGATGATGATGTTGATGATGATCTGGTACGATGATTATGACTGTGAAACCAACGTAGAACCCCGTCCACAAGTGTTCCACTCCCCATAATGACGACTTAAAAACACAGTTGAAAGAAAGTCTTGTTGTCGAGTAAGTGTTTTATAGGAACAAGATATATGGATGTACTTGTGATGGAATGATAGGAAAGGTCAAAAGACAGGTGTATCCAATGGGAAAAAGAAGAAAGTGGAGTGGGAGATGGGAAAAATAAAGCTGTCTGTCTGTAGCCGCGTTGCGTCAAACATACATACATACCCGCATTTTCTTACTTGCAGCTGTGGGTCCCACCGCCCGCCTCTAACCCTAGTCGTGCCTGATTTAATTATAGCTTAATCATTCAGTTTAGGTTGATTAAATCTCCGATTACGATAGCTGTCTAATTTTTTTATTTGAGTTAATTACACCGTTGGTCCCTGAACTTCACCCCGTTTTCATGAATGGTCCCCCATTTCGATTTTGTTGCGTACGGAGTACCTGAACTTGCAGAACGGTGCGCATTTCGCCCCTCGAGCTCCATTATGGCTAGCTAACTATCATTATCTTTCCTCGTTAGATGATGTGGCATGGCTGGTTGTTTGGTCATTTCACATACAATATACCTTAAGGACCATATTTGCAACACCCTTAGAGCATTAGCTCAGTGACTCTTAAGAGCCAAGCACAGTTTTATAGATAAACAATGCACATTTATCTTATGGATCAAAAAATGAAACACGTTTGCACCTTATACAAGAGGGATACTTAGTTCAAAATGTATCTAAATAAAAAATTCTTTAGCGTGTATGAATCTACTTTTTTCCTACTAAATAAACCAAACTGCCTAATCTTCCTATTACGCGTACTACATGCCCAGATTTGCAGGACATGGAACCGGTCATTTAGTACACGCAATAAGAAGATTAAGGCACTTGGTGTATTCAACAAGAAAAAAAAAAGATTGATAAATTCTAAAGAATTTTGTGAATTTTGAACTAACTGTTGTAAATTTCAGTACTAGTGGATTAAAAGGGCAAAACATGTTCACGGGCCAATGAGAAGTTGTGATGGCAACAGCGAGCAAAAACATAAAACGCAACATCAATCAATCAATCAATATAAAGTACAGTTAGGGTAAAACCTTAAAAAGTAATAAGTCAAACACTACATACATACATATGTCACAAAACACATAACATCTTACGCGAAAACGACATCACCCAACCAAATAACACAGAAAACCTTAACATACATTAACATTAAGATCCAACAGAAAAAACAGTATAAATCATCAATCAGAAACAAAGATCTAGATTTAAAAAAATAAAGTCAAACCTTTTTATTGGCGTTATGATCGATGGGCACAGGGACAGCAGGTGGATGAAAGCCAATACGTTTAGGAACTCTGATAACCTTAAGTTGAGAAAGATCAAAATCTTGTTTAGTATCTGATGAAGCTGAAGATGATGATGAATCAATGTTCACATTGTTATCATTGCTACTATTATCATCATTAGTATTATTATTATTAGATGATGTTGATGATGATCTGGTACGATGATTATGACTGTGAAACCAACGAAGAACCCCGTCCACAAGTGTTCCACTCCCCATAATGACGACTTAAAAACACAGTTGAAAGAAAGTCTTGTTGTCGAGTACAAGTGTTTTATAGGAACAAGATATGTATATGGATGTACTTGTGATGGAATGATGGGAAAGGTCAAAAGACAGGTGTATCCAATGGGAAAGAAAGTGGAGTGGGAGATGGGAAAAATAAAGCTGTCTGTCTGTAGCCGCGTTGCGTCTAACATACATACATACATACCCGCATTTTCTTACTTGCAGCTGTGGGTCCCACCGCCCGCCTCTAACCCTAGTCGTGCCTGATTTAATTATAGCTTAATCATTCAGTTTAGGTTGATTAAGTCTCCGATTACGATAGCTGTCTAATTTTTTTATTTGAGTTAATTACACCGTTGGTCCCTGAACTTCACCCCGTTTTCATGAATGGTCCCCCGTTTCGATTTTGTTGCGTACGGAGACCTGAACTTGCAGAACGGTGCGCATTTGGTCCCTCGAGCTCCATTATGGCTAGCTAACTATCATTATCTTTCCTCGTTAGATGATGTGGCATGGCTGGTTGTTTGGTCATTTCACATACAATATACCTTAAGGACCATATTTGCAACACCGTTAGAGCATTAGCAACAATAACACAGGTTATTAAATAACGCAGTGCCACGTCAGCGCCACGTCAGCTTTAACACAATAACTCAACACAATAACTCAACACCCACAACAATAACTCAGCAATAACTCAGGTTATTCAATTATTTTCACATTCACCCCCTAAACTAAAACCAACAATTCATTTATTAAACCAAATAACATTAAAACTTAAAAACTTACAATACGAAATATAAAATAATAAGAACAACGATTGCGAAACATATGAAATTAAAACAAACGAATTACAACTACTTATTCATCGTCTTCGGAATATTCATCTTCGCGGTGTTGTTGGCGTTGAAGACGTTTCTGCCAAACATGCTCCATGAGGTCTCGTTGTAGTCGAGTATGCGCTGATGCGTCGCGCATTTCCCTTGTCTTGCGCATCTGCGTATCACACCTGTCGATCCACCTTTGTTGACTCAAATTTGGGGTCGGATCCACCCACATTCTGCCATATTCACGGAGTTTAAACTTTTGATCTTTTAGGATCATGTTATGCAAAATAATGCATGTATACATGGTTCGTCGTATCTTGGCAATTTCCCATTGTCGTGCCGGTTGTTGTAGTATACCCCAACGTCCTTGGAGCACACCAAAAGCACGTTCGATATCCTTGCGCGCACTTTCTTGCTTTCTTTTAAAGTAACCATGTTTCTCGTCAGTGGTGGCCGAGAAGGATTTGACGAAAGTTGACCACTGCGGGTAAATTCCGTCAGCCAAGTAATACCCCTGTTCATATCTTTTTCCATTTAACATGTAGGGTGCCCTTGGAGATTCATTGGCAAGGATGCTGTCGAACAAGTTAGAGTTATCTAAAACATTAAGATCATTATTGGCCCCTGCCATACCAAAAAATGCATGCCAAATCCACAAATCTTGTGAAGCAACAGCCTCAAGCATTAACGTTGGGTATCTTTTATCACCCCTACCAAATTGTCCCTGCCAAGCCACCGGACAATTTTTCCACGCCCAATGCATGCAATCAATGCTACCAAGCATACCCGGAAAATCATGCTGACGTTCATGCAACTCGTAAATACGTTGAATGTCGGACCATGTTGGTGCTCTTAAAAACTCATGCATATACAAATCCATAACACACATGTTAAAATTATCTAGACAAAAACGTGAAGTAGACTCACCCATTTGCAGATACTCATCGAACGCATCTGGGGCGGTGCCGTACGCTAGTTGGCGTATTGCAGACGTACACTTCATACGTGCACTAATACTCCCTCGACCCGTGCAATCGTGTCCTGACTTAAACCATTTAAAGTGAGCTGGAATATCATCGGATTCGTAAGATTCAATATCTTCGACTATTTGTAGAAATAGTCTCCGGCTCATACGAAACCTCCTACGGAAGTTACCGTGCGTATACTTGCAACCTTGAACGAAATAGTCATTGTTCAAACGTTCCTCAGCAATCTCACGTTCACGATATATGTGAGTACGACGGTTAGAGGATTCAGCTTCTTCTTCCTCTTGTTGTATGCGCTGATGTAATTCGAACGCATCAACCATAAACTGTATGTCTTCTTCGTCATCAACGTCTGACCAACTCGGACCAAATTCGTTAATTTGATTTGGATCCATAATGAGTGAAAAATGTTTTTTTTCTTGTATATGGAGTGCAAAGGGTGGAGAATTAGTGGTTGATAGTATGGAAAATATGTATGTGTTTAGTTGGTATTTATAGGTGTGTTTATTTGATTTTTTTTTTTTTTTTGAAAAACAAAAACTAGCCGTTATGTATTTAAAACATGGGGGGGTAAAGTGAAATTTTTTTTAAACGGTAATATTTTAAACCGTTATAGGGGGTAAAGTGAAATTTTTTTTTTAAATAACGCCCCTTAACGCAGCGTTAAGGGGATAACGTCCCACGTTAACGCTGCGTTAACGTGGGAGGTGCAGTGGTAACGCGAGCAATAACGTGGCCAAAATGCTTAATAACGTGGGAGGTGCGTTACCATTACACATGCTCTTAAATAAAATTTATTAACTAAATGCGGGTCCCACCACTACCCTTCTTCATCTTTAACATGTACTAACCCACATTATTTTTCGACACTAAGCTAAATATCAAGTTCTAATCTAGCTAGAACTAATCTCACACACGATCTACGCGATCAACCCAATCAACACGATCTACGCAATCTACATGATCTACACGTTCAACCCAAACTACACGATCTACACAAAGAAGCAAGTATGGTGGATGTACAAAGTGAGCTCCAAGACATGGTGGTCAAATGGATAATCTAAATATAAGAACTCTAATCTTGATATGGATGAACTTCCATTGACAAGAAGCCTTCAAGGGATGAAGATCACAAGTGCACTAATCTTGTTATGGTGGATCTTCATATGTGTGTGAATAGCAAGATCTCTAAGCTTGCTTGGATGGATCATAAATGTATGCTTGCAGCAAATGAGAGTTAGAAGCATTATAATCAATGGTTTATGGTAGATTTAAGGGCTAACGGCCTCTAAATGAATCATAGTTGTCATCATTTCCTTCTATATGTATCGAACAATTTTTTTTTGCTATTATGTATACTAAAATTTATTTTTTGGGCATTTTTGTGTACTTTATGACCATTTTGCCCCTTCCATGTTAATAAAATGAGGGGCAAAATGGTCATAAAGTACATCAAAATGCCCAAAAAATCAAGTTTAGTACACATAATAGCAAAAAAAAATTGTTCGATACATATAAAAGGAATAAGTGACAACTTTGATACATTTTGGTGCCATTAGCCCTAGATTTAATAGTATGAAAAGTGTGTTAAACAAAGAAAATCTTATTAAAATGTGTGTAAAAAATCAGTTTGAAGTGTGAAAATGAACCACTATTTATAGACAGAAAAATATGCTTGTTTTTTTACCGACGGTACCTTTAATTATTTAAGAGTACCGTCTGAAATTAAATGTACCGTGCATTGTATCAAAGGTACCATGCACTGTAGCAGACGCTCCGTTTTCTTTTTTGTGGGGAAATTAAAATCTAGTGAAGGTGGTTGTTTTCTTGGGGGAAAGTTAGATTCTAAAATTCAAATTTGAATTTTATTCTTATTAAACCATTTTTTATATAATGAAAAATAACTTGTATAATTATTTTTGTAAAAATATTTTGTACACACTTAAATGTAATGTGTAAAAATGTCAAGTCTATAACAAAAATATTTCTTTGATCATAACGCAACGTAACAAACATATTCGAACATGTGTTGAAGCATAACTGAAACGTCGAGAGATATTGTTGTAAGTATGTTTTGATGATTTGTGTTTACGAGTAACTTACGCATTTTACGTTATTTATTACAAGTTACATATTTGTCATTATTAAAACTTGAAAGGCCTTTTAGTTTAAATATCGTAATATAACAAAAGTCAAATCATTTGTTCAACAAAAAATATATCAAAGATTAATCGATATCAAAATATAAAAAAATTTATGTTAAAACTCGCGTGTGCATAAATATTATTACTATATAAGTGTAAAAGAAAATCACATTTTAGTGATTGTGATAACATAAGTGAATATTTTTACAAAGTATAAATTTTAATAACTTTTGATTTGAATAATTTGAACAAGTGTGACAAGATTTAAATAGTAACTAAGACTACCCACAGTAAGGAGAAACAAATCGATCAATCCATCAATCTCTATCGATCGGCATTAGTGTGGCCTTTTTTTTCAATTGATCGATCGGACGATTTGTTTGGATGTGGGTCGCTTGGACGACCATGAATCGATTGTTTTTGTGTGTGTACTTAATTAATATATGAGCATTGGGTACCCTCGTGTCGTGGAGAAAAAGTGCTGCCACGTCAGCAAAAATATCCATGGCACCAGAAATCCCATGGCACCACATTCTGGCTGTAACCCTTGGCACTAGAAAATGTGGTGCCGTCGTCTCCCCCCCCCCTTTTTTTAACATAAAATAAAATATACACAATATTAACTAAAATAAACTTCATTAATTAAAAAAAAACACACGTTACATTAAAAAACACACATTATATAAAAAATAATGCATAAACATAGAAATAAAAGCCTACTCTTCGTCGGTATGATACTTTGCCCGGATTCGTGCTTGTTGGGCTTTCACAACCGACGCGTTGATCAGATCCATCTTGCTTGTTTCCATTTGTAGTACTCGCATCTCCTCGGCAACCCTTTGAGATTCATATAAAGTAACTCTCGCGAGTGACTCTCGTTCGAGAACATCCATCTTTGCCTTGCGGTCTAACTTGTATTGTTGTTGCAACATTTCATGAAACATTGTCGGGTTTGAACCGGAACTAGCGGTCGAGTTTGAAGAACGTTGACTCTTAGAAATCCGGTACATGTCGTCTGGCCGTGGCAACGCATCTGCTCCAAAATGCTTGGGCTCCTCGTTCGTATCCCGAAGACGATTACGTCTTGCCAAAGTCGAGTCGGGATTTTTCCACTTGTGCTTGTCTTTCAAAAAGTTACAAGCGCTCAAGTGTCTAAAGTCATAACCCCCGTTGTTTTTTTAAACAATAGGTGACAACGGGTCATAAAATCTCTATCATTCTCCCTACTCATAACAGCCGTTTCATCCACTACCGTATTCCACTTCTTGACATCTTGATTCATTAGAGTCCACTTTCCCGTCAACATGTTTTTGGTACGAATAGTATAGTTGAGCCTCTTGGCTTCCTTGTTGTATGCGTCGAGCACTTTGTACCAAAACGTATCCCTTTGTTGATCCGCACCCGTTTTTAAATCCTCGGAAATTTGAATGAAACACTCGGCCAAAAGATACTCTTCTTCTTGGCGCCAAAAAGATCGAGATCGGGACGGGACCAATTCTTCGCCATCGTCTTTGTCCTCGGTTTGGTCTTTGTTGGTTTTCTTCGACTTCGTCTTTGTCTTTGAATTCTTTGCCATCGTCTTTGTCCTCGATTTTTTTGAGGTCGGGGTCGGGACCACTTCTTCTTCTTCTTCATCGATGTCTTCGTCTACTAGATAGAAGGATGCATGGTCCGAATTTGGTTGGGAAGGGGTGGCTTGGTTTGTTTGTTGTGGTTGAGTAAATTGAGTATATTGTTGTTGTTGTAATTTCCATTGACTAAATAACATTTGTTCTTCGGGATTCATATATGGCTTTTGGTAGGAGGGAAAGTAACCCGATTGAGGGTATGGATTTGAAGACGAGCCCAGATTGTTGGCGGGATTCGAAGACGAGCCCGACATTTGGTTCGACGGGTCGTTTAGCATGTTGTTAATCCATGGTGAGTTGTGATTCATTTTGACTGAAAAAAATAAGATAAGTAGAGAATAGTAGTATATTAGAAGTGTGTGTGAAGTATGAAATAATAAGTGGTATTTATAAGGTTTTTAAATGGTTAAATTTTAAGTTTTTAATGTATTAACTGGGAAAAAAAGGGTCATATATACGTTCCCCAACGGTCGGAAAAAAAAAAAAAAAAAAAAAAAAAAAAAAAAAAAAAAAACCCACCGCTGGCCAAACGGCGCGAGCAGCCATGGCACCACCCACGGTGTGGTGCGCTGTCGGAAAAAGTGGGCTGGTGGCCACGGCGCCACCCATGGCTCAACCGTACCCCATGCTCTAAAAGTTATTTTTGTTGGGTATATTTTTTGTAGTGTAAGTTGTCTTATTATGGCAACCACTCGTCAGAGAGAGAAAACTGACGTGACGGATAAAATGAGGGTCAATCCTCCCCTTAGAGCATAAGGTAAGGTAACGTGAGAGGGTGAGTTATAGGTTAACTTGGTGCATTAAAGGGTGCGTTATTGTACCATGGGTCTGCATCAAATGCAGGCTAACGTGCTGAGTGGTTTGCTTAACGTAACGTTAAACTGCAGGTGGAATAAAAAAAATTCCAATTTGGCCCCTCCCAACGTATATATATCCATTACATTAAAAAAAAATCATTTTAGCCTCCTATGCTTTTTATCCGTTTGTAACGGATAGTTGAAAAAAAAAAAAAAAAAAACTTTTTCAAAACCATTTTCTCACAACTATAAATACCCATTTAACAAACCATTTTTTTTCACACTTCCACTACTCAATTACTCTATAATACACTTCTAATAGCAAAAAAAAATGTCGGGCGGCAACAACAACAACAACGAATCGTTCACGAATCTCCTCGGTGGGTGGAATAACCCATACGCGGGTTCGTCGTCAAATCCGAATTGGAATACCCCAAACCAATTCGGTATGTCGAGTCAAGAACTTTTCCAACAACATCATGCATTCCAATATTGGCAAGAAAGCCAAAAACACCCTAAACACCGATTTCCAAAATCTTCAATTCACTCAACCATCACAACAATCCCAAATGAAAACAAATGAAGTTCCTGAAACACCTACTTCTCCTCCAAAACCCCAAAGTCGTGGCAAACGAAAGGCAAAAAATTCCAAAGACCCTGTACCAGACGAGAACAATGAAGAACATGCTGATAATGAGAAGAATCGTTGGATGCCAAGTGAGGAAAAATTATTTGCCGAGTGTTGTGTTGAGGCAACATGATCAAGATCTCCTAATGTTTTAATGATGACAAATAAACCATCGAAACACATAAAATAACAAACGTTAGCCAAAATTCCCCAACATTCACATCTGCTGCTGACGCGCCACCCACGCGTCAACGCGTGGGTGACGCGCCAGGGTTCTGTGAATGTCGGGACGAATTTTGAAAGTCGGCTTTCCCCTTACCCGACAAATGTGGATCTTTCAATACAGGTATGAATATGCTATGTGCTTAATTGAGAACCCTCGAAACGAGTTTTGGGATTAGAAAGATCCAACTTTTAAAGCACCCACTTACGGGAAAAACGCCAACTCATGTTTTCTAACTCTCGCCTCTAGCCAAGGCTTTTCTAAACTTAGGGAGCTTATATAGTTCACGTAACATCACGTGAAAGCATCCATATGCTCATATCCCGTGCTTACGTCTTCTTTAATCACGTAACGGGTTTACTCCCTTATTGGTCAAACTAAGTCCAAGGTCTCTTTGCGTAAACGCATCCTTACCCGCATGGGTTATGCTTTACATCAAGGCAAAGCACTTGACTTGTTTGTATCAAGGTGTTAGTTGAGTACGTCGAGTCATGGAAAGTCACGAGTTATGAAACTATGGATTCTCGACGTTGTGTTACTTGAACTTATAAGTAACCTATGATTTTCTCAACTTATAATCTTAATTGTCTAAAACTTTTTCTTCTTAATGACAATTAGATTATTTCTTAATCACTTCTTAATCTCACTTTTACAAAAGTCAAAACATCAAATCTCGCACAATCCTTCCCAAAAATACATTTCCAACAACCTCTTAATATTCCTTACACTCCTTACACAAAAGTGTACTCCTTGTCTCCACACAAACTCCCACACAATATTCCCTCTTACAATATTCCCTCACTTTACCAACTTCTCATACACTTTCTTATACACATACATACACTTCCCTATACACACATACAATCTCATATATATACACACACACACTACTCACATACTTTTCAAATACATACACAAGGCTCCCCATCTCTTCACACACACTTACACATCTCTTATACATACAACTCATACCTATACACATCCCATCCTTATACAACATACTCTCTACACTCCCAATACCTTTATTTTCAAAATACACACACTACTCACAACCATTTCACCTTCTACACACACTAGGCTCCCCATCACATCCTTTCTTACATATTCCCTTACACACATACAATCCAACTCCTTTATTCCTTACACCCTTTCACATCCCATCTTTACAACTCACCAACATCCACACTTTCTCTCCAAGAAAGGAATATTCCTTTGGATATTCTTTCTTAACCCAACCATGGTTCTCCTAACCCAACTATGGTTAGTTCTCTACACTTAACCTTGGTTAACTCTTAACCACACCAAGGATGGAATATTCCCTTGGATATACCCTTTAACCTAACCATGGTTTACTCTCTACACACTCTACTAACCTAACCATGGTTACTTCTTAACCCAACCTCTCTCACTCTTCCCTAGTGAGGAATATTCCATGGCATATTCTCTTCTATTATGCCATGTGAGGAATACCCATTCTACCCCTCTACTCAATTATCTCTTCTTTCTTTCTATCTTTGATAATTGATTTTCTAATAAACACTTCACAAAACATTTTCCTAATTGGCTATTTGAGTTGGTAAACCTTAGATTGATTAATGTTAAGGTTTTGTGTGAAGTATAATTGGGGGTTTAGCAAGGATAGGTATTTATAAGATCCAACACCCAACACTTGGGAAAAATACAACAGAGTTCCTGGCGCGCTGCCCACGCGTTGACGCGTGGGTGACGCGCCGGCCTCGGTAAATTTTTCCCAAGTTTGGGTCTTTGCCTATAAATACCCCCTTTCCTCTTGTATTCCTCACCCCTTGCCTTTATTCTTTCTCTCTACATTCTTTCTCTCTAATTTCTCTATTCTCTCTTGTGTTCTTAGTTAAACACACTAATCCACTCTTGTGATTGTGTCGAGGGTCTTCTTATCTTTACCCTTTTTACTACAATCGAGTCTCTAGGCTAGGTTAGGGCTTGGTTGAACAAAACTATATTCATTCATTCATTTGTTTGTAAGGGAAGTCTTGTGTCTTGGTGACCAAGCCTAGATCATTGGGGATCTAGTTGGGGTTTGACACTTCCGGTGGGAAGTCTTGGTAGTGGTCTTGGAGACCCTTAGGTGAAGTCGAATCGCGAGATTCTTTTGGGTGGTTTCCGAGGGCGGAATACCATGGGAGTAACTCCTTCTTTGTGAGCATCGATATTGGTGAATATCGGTGGAGTGAATTGTAACGGTTTGTAGTCCACCGAAAGGATTATACTAGTGAATAGTATCGGTGTCGTGGATTCACAACTGGACGTACGGATGGTATAAACCCCCCATCCCGAACCAGTATATATCGTGGTGTTCTTTACTTGCTTTATATACTTGTGGTTGTGATTGCGTTTGTGGTTGTTCTTACTTAGACCACTTGGTTATCTTCGAGGCTTAAAGTTTTTGAACGTTCTAGAAGCCGAAGAAACCGTATTCACCCCCCTCTACGGTTCTACATGTTGGGTGGCATGTTCAGAGGATCCGCGTGTCGGGCGTTCCTAATCTTGCGATACGTTATGGCAACAGATAAAATGTGAGTTCAATAGAAAAAATTTTCAACCCCGCAACAAGGATATGCTACAAGTCAAGTGGAAAACGTTGAAACGTGATTGCAATAAGTTCAACGCTTTTTTCAAACGGGCGCAACGCGACCAAAAAAGTGGGGATAGTGAGGTGGATATCCTCAGACGGGCTCACCAAACGTATCGTGACGAGAACAACAACACGCCATTTAACAACGACGAGGCTTGGGTTGTTTTGCGTAAACGTAAAAAATGGAATTCACTGGAGCCGGTTGATTTAACCGGCGACGTCCCAAGCCAAACAAACCAAACAAACGAGGCTTTGTTTGGTCATGATGAAGAACCACTGCCCATGAGAAAAAAGCGAGCTTCGAAGAAACAAAAATCCGAGACAACGACAAGCACCGGGGCCCCGGGGTGTAACACCCCCTTTTTCACGTTTCGCAGCGGATTTAGGGTTGGGGTATTACTTCATGGGATCACAGTTACAGTAATAGAAAACGACTCGAAAAGAGACGTTTTTATAAATATGTTATCATTCATTAAAATATCAGAGTTTTATTAAGGTGAGGTCCCGTGAATCTAAGTGTGAAATAGTGTGAGAATGATAACAAGATTGAAAGTCCTCCGAGTTCAGTGCCTTCTCCTGCCATGTCTCCATAATGATAAACCTAGGATACATGCTTAAAAAGTCAACACTAGGTGTTGAGTGAGAATCATAGGTTTAAGTGTTAGTGAATACAAGTTCCCTGGGCTACGTTGTTACACCCATCTAGGAAAATGTTGTGTGTGTGTGATAATTGTGATCCATGCACAATTATCAGGAGTGGGGTATGTTGCACTAAGCTCATGAACCACACGTTAACAATCCGGGTCATGTGGGCTGCAGACCCAACATAAGGGGATGGGAAGGATAACTTGCCAAAGTTAATCCTTCAGTGGGTTTAAGTATAGTACTTATTGGTACCACCCAGTGAGGTGTTAATACCAACGGGAGTTGTCAAACTCCAATAGATCTATCAACTATACTCGCGTTCGCGTGGGTAAAATATCCCAAACGATTAGATTCATGAATTTTAGTTATGTAGTGGTGGCAGATAGTTTACTCGTGCAATAACCAAAGAAAAAGACTTGTATTCGGTTTAAAGCATGTATCCCCCTCACAGGGTTTGTAAAGCATTTAGAAAGCGTTTAAAAGGTGTGAGGCTATGAAAACTCACCTGGGCTTTGGAAATTCTAACTAGTGTAAAGAGTGACTCGGGAGCTAGACTGACTTACTCACGTATCCTGATATTGTTGTTGTTGTTGTGGATGTATGTCAAGCTTTAGTTGTTTAGTTTATGTTTCTTAAGTAATTATTCTTAGGGTTTTTAGAGTTTTAGATATAACATAACACCGTTCAGGCCATCATAATTCAGAAGTATAAGACTCCTCACATGAAGCTCCCTACTATTGTATTATGTTATCAACATAATACCGTTCGGGCCATCATAATTCAGAAGTTAATACTCCTCACATGAAGCTCCTTTGATGAGACGAAAAGTGTTACGCTTTTAGGGGGTCATTTAAGCCCTAATTCGTATAAATGTGATCAAATATTGCCCTAAATCGTTCCTTTTGTCATTTTAGGTACTTTTGAGAGGAATTCTGGAAAACATGCATTTTTGGACGTTTTTGGATCATAAAAGTGAAGAAAACGACAAAGTCTCAAAAGATGAAGATTTACAACCTGACGGCGTCAGAAGTCACAAGGTGACGCCGTCAGAAAGTCTTGACAAAAGAGTGGAAATCAATTATCAAATGACGGGCCAGAGAAAAATTGAGATTTAACACCTGACGCCGTCAGGTGTTAAGAAAAGTAGGCCGTCAGGAGTTATTTTAAAGAGTGACGGCCCAGAAGGTTTTATAAGGTGACGGCGTCAGAAGTGGATCTAGGCCATCCGAGAAAACAATTGGCGGCGAGCTGACGGCGTCAGCCCTTATAACCTGACGCCGTCAGAGTGTAAAATATATATATATTTTTCTAATTTTCATTCATTAGTGTGGAACTTTGTGGAGAACTTTTAGGGCAAACCCTAAAGACGAATTTTCTGTACTTTTTAGGGTTTCCAACCCTTGGAACCCTCATGCTTAATTAAAGATAAGTCTTCACTTTAATTCAATCAATATGTCTATGTGTTGGTTGATTATCTCTTTTGCTTGTCTTTTAATTAACATGTGTAGCTAAATTCTCTAGTGTTTGCTTAGAT
>LBNU01019320.1:82915-105239 GCA_014162995.1 Artemisia annua
TGGAGCATAAAAGTGAAGAAAACGACAAAGTCTCAAAAGATGATGATTTACAACCTGACGGCGTCAGAAGTCACAAGGTGACGCCGTCAGAAAGTCTTGACAAAAGAGTGGAAATCAATTATCAAATGACAGGCCAGAGAAAAATTGGGATTTAACACCTGACGCCGCCAGGTGTTAAGGAAAGTAGGCCGTCAGGAGTTATTTTAAAGAGTGACGGCCCAGAAGGTTTTATAAGGTGACGGCATCAGAAGTGGATCTAGGCCATCCGAGAAAACAATTGGCGGCGAGCTGACGGCGTCAGCCCTTATAACCTGACGCCGTCAGAGTGTAAAATATATATATATTTTTCTAATTTTCATTCATTAGTGTGGAACTTTGTGGAGAACTTTTAGGGCAAACCCTAAAGACGAATTTTCTGTACTTTTTAGCGTTTCCAACCCTTGGAACCCTCATGCTTAATTAAAGATAAGTCTTCACTTTAATTCAATCAATATGTCTATGTGTTGGTTGATTATCTCTTTTGCTTGTCTTTTAATTAACATGTATAGCTAAATTCTCTAGTGTTTGCTTAGATCTAATGAAACCTAACTATTAATTATTGGTTGATTGGTGTGTGTTGTTGTTTGTTGGAATGATTGTTCCATCAATGTTAGGCTCAAGAAAACTGACCAACCTCCTTTATGGTAACGTGCTTGAACGTCTTGGGAAACATGTAGCCAAGGCATACTAGGCTATTAAGGTAGTATTTAACGAATGAGCCACTGTTTACAACCCCTATGGTTGTGCCGTGCATGGCATAGGGCGAGATAAGAGCTCATAGAATTGGAGAGATATGTATGCCACTCCATAAGTTATTAGGAATACACCCTTCATCCACACAAGTAATATACATATCAATTAACCGGTAAAAGATAGTTAGGGAGTAATGAAATCTAAGTAAACACAACTTTCTCCATATTGTTTTCACAACCACAATAGTTTAGATATTTATTTTATTTTAATTTGCATAAGTAGTAAACTTGGGTTAGTTGATTAACAACTAATTCCGCCCTTCTTCCAAAACCGAGATTTTAATTGCTTTCCAAAAAAATATAAAAATACAAAAAGAATCTTCCTTCCACCCTTAGACCTATTAGAGTAGTTTTTCTATCCTAACGAACACTATTCCCTGTGAGAGAACGATCAATCCCCCGTACTTACCACTATCCTATACTACATCGGTCAGGTACACTGCCTGGTGGGGTTGTTAGCCTCTTGAGATCCCTCGAGAGGTAAAACCTGTTGTAAGGTCACAAAAGCACGCATCATCCTTACTATTGATTCATGTTGTTATTAGGGTTTAGTTATAACATAACACCGTTCGGGCCATCATAATTCAGAAGTATATGCAATAATCGTTTGAGGAGTCAGGGCACTTTAAATCGTAAACCCAACAAACTTGTCAAAACGAAATATCCACATAGTACTCCTCACATGAAGCTCCCTATTATTGTGTTATGCTTCTAACTTTAAAATAGGTTTGCTATATATATGAAATAGTTTACTTTATACCCTTTAAGTTTAGTATATTTGCAAAATCTACCCTAGACTTATAATACTTATAATACTTAGGTTTATAACTATCCAGACTTAACACTATTAGTCCCTATACTTATATATTTTAGTAAAATGACATAAATGACCCTTGAACTTATAATTTTTCTATATTTACCCTTTATACCCTTATCTTTATAACTTTTGCAAAACTAGTCCTTTTAAGTTTATAACTTTTTAACTTTTTATCCTAGGGTTTTATAATTTTGCAAAAAGGGTCCTTATACTTATAACTTCTAAGAAATTTCAAAAATAGTCCCTAGACTCTATATTTTCAGAAAATTACCATATATACCCTTATGCATGGAAAACTTTGCAAAACTAGTCCTAATTCCATGCAAACTATACTTTTATGAAAAAAAAAGGTTTCCTAGCTTATGTTTAACTAATATTAGCTTATCGAAGTTACCTAAACTAACTTAAGGCTTATGAAAAGGACTTATAGCATGTAAACATGTATTCGACTCTATTTAGGGTTTTAAAAAGAAAACTAACTAGTTCTAGTGTTCAAGGCTTAGGCAAGGGATCCTATGGGTTCTAAGGCACGTAATATCTATCCTAGGACTAATCTAAAGCTAAAAGAATCAAATTTGAGGCTTACCTAGGTCGGGGAAGGGTTAACGAGGGTTTAGGGTTTTCTAAGGTATCTCTCGGCCAAAACCACAACTCGACACAACCAAGTCCTTGCTATTCGATCTATAGGGCTCCTATGGGTCTAGTAATACAGAAATGTTTTAAGGTAGAGAGGAGAGAATGGTGTGAAGAGAAATGGGGGGAGGAGGGGGTATTTATACTCGCGTATGGAGTAGCGAGCAAGAAAACTGCAGCCATGTGTCGTGGAGGGGAGGAGGGAGTAAGCAAGGCTAGAGGGTGCTCGTGGAGGGTCTAGTGGTGACGGGGAGCAGCTATACATAGCTAGGGGCTGGTGGTAGGCCGGTTGTGATGGTAAAGAGGCCGAGGGAGGCGGTTTGGGGAAGAAGGTGACAAGTAGGTGATGCACCTACTTGTATGGGTGCTTGTGAGGTGCTAGGATGCTAGGTTGATTAGGGTAAGGTTCTAGGGTGCTTGGTTGTAAGGTTTGAGGTGCTTTAGTAACCTAGTTCTAAGGTTTAGGTCTATTTCTAACCTAGTTTTGCCTAGAATGAGTTTAGGGTTTTGCCTAGGGTTTAGTGCCTAAGTTAGGTTCCTAAGAGTGTTTAGTGACTAATCCTAAGTCCTAAGGGTTTTGTAGTAAGTGGTGGTAGCTTATGGGAAAGTTTTGGGAAGGTTTGACCTAGTTTTCGGGAAGTTATAACTTAGTTATGGTTTTATGCCTAAGGGACTTGTACCTAAGCTCTAATGGGTTGTACTAGTGCCTAAGGGTCCTAAAGTATCCTAATGTTCCTAAGGTAACTCACACTTAAGCCTTGGACACTTTCAAACTAGTTTAACTAAGCATATAGGGTTTAGTAAGCACATAGACCTAATTGGGTTTGTTTAGGGTTTGTTATGGTTTTGTGGTAGGTTTAGTGTGTTAGATTGGTAATTTACTTATTATGGTGTTGTTGTGATCTTATGCTTGACATACCAGGGGTTTATAGGGTGTGAGTGTTGAGTTATTTGGCTTGTGAGGATACGTGGGCAAGTCTAGAGAGTCATGCAAGTAATGAATGCACATAAAAAGCAAAAATTTACCTGTGAAATACCTACTATAGGTATTTGTAATGGGAATGATAGTGATGAGATTTTGTGGGTTGTTACAGTCTTACCCCCTTAGAAGAAATCTCGTCCCGAGATTTTGATGAACGTAGGAGTAAGGGAAAGAATGAGTCGAGAAAGATAAAGGAAAGGAAAGAGTTGTACAAACGGAGCAGGAATTGTTTGTACATGTGCCAGATACTTGGTCTCATTTTTTTATATCTCATTACTTACAAGTAATGGCGTCTCAATCCTTGTAAGCAAGAGCTTATAAATTCATGATCCATTCGATTTATAACTTTCTTCTTAAAATGAAAAAGCGTCCTAATTCATTTTATAGAATAGTCATCATAAATCGTCCTTAAGTAGTATCGGCGAAAAACGGAAAGAGTGATCCACATTTAAGGAAATGTGGGTCAAGAGTGTTTTGGAGACAAGTTCAAGTCATGGCAGAGACAAGTTCTAGTCATGGTGGCTAGTTCTACAACCTCTCTGTTGAGCAACTAATCACCTGGTAGTTATACCATGTTATGACTAGTGTGACGGGCGTTATCTCATTCTGGCAACCTTTGTAAAGCGAGATAATGTAATACCATAGTCGAACATAATGAGGAGTAAAGTTCGGCATAGATATTCTCACAATATCTAACTAATAGAATCTTGCGATATGACGAGAAATACAAGTCCTAATTCTTAGAACCTTGTAGGATGGGGTAGAGAGAGAATATAGAGAAGGAAAAATAGAGTTAAAAATGATGGAGGAACGAAAAGATGAAAAGGAGTGAAAAGAAGGATGAAGGTGGAAAGGTGAATTTTTATGGGAGAGAGTGATAAGGAAGGAAGGAAGGCAAGGGATGAAATAGGAAGGTATGAAGGAGTGAATGAATAACGGAGGAGTGGGTTTAAACGGAAGAGTAGGATTAAACGGTAGAGTAAAAAGGCGGGAGAATGAAATTTGAAATGAGGAGAGTGGAAAAAGGCGGGAGAGTGAAATTTGAAGTGAAAGGACGTGGGGAAACGCAAGGGTAGGGTTTAAAATGGAAGGATAAGACTAAACGAAGGAGTAAAAGTATAGGATACCTGTAAAGATAGTATCCTAATGGAATTTTAAGATTTACTAGATTCCTCCAAGTTTTTGTTTTCCCCCTAAGGTTTTTCTAGTTTTCCTAACTAGTCCTAAACTTCTAAAGGTGATGTATTTGGTTCTATTGAAGTAGAGGGTTCTAAAGTGGGAGAAGGTTTAAGTGGTTTCTTTCCTAAGGTTTTACTAGGAGTGTTATTATTCTTAGGTAAGGTTTCGGGTTTTCTCTTTTGTTTTAAGTTGTCTATTACTACAAGTATCGCTATTATTATAAGTATTACTATTCCTAGGTACTTGAAACCAGTTAGGGTAGTATCCATGTTATCTTCTAAGTGTAATTCCTAATGTGTTTCCTAAGAAATATCAAATCCTAGGATGTAATCTAATATCCTCAAATATCTTATCTCTAGTTATAGCTAATAGCCTCAAGTTTTTAGATCTAGGTTATAAATTCTTATAGTAGGTGTAGGACCTTAGAACTAACTATTTCACTAATCTTTGATAGGCTTTTGGTGACTTAAATGGGTGTATGTTTAGAGAGAGAGAGAGAGTAGAGAGAGAAAGAAAAGAAAAGCTTCATTCATAAAACACACATATTACACATTCAAGCACCCCTTCCAAATGAGGTGTGTTGAGGCTTTTATACTTCCATCTTTGGACTAGATGGGCTTATATTGGACTTGGGCTTGGACTTTGTTTAAGTGAATATTACAAGGCTTTTCTAATCTAACTTATAACATATTAGATTAATAAGTCCAACGCCTTAATATCTATTCTTATAACTATTTCTAACACACGACACACTATATTACAAATATGAGAATGACCATCACTTTTCTATATTTCTTTAATGCTAACAATCTCCCCCTAAGGGGTGGTCATTCGAATGATGCTCCACGTGATTAGGTCTTTGTCTTTGAACTTTGTGTGTCGTTGTAGAATAGTCTTTAGTCTTTGTTCCTTCATGCTTTGTGATCTTTGATAAATAACTTTTCTTTATTCTTTGTTGTTGTGGTGGTGATTCGGTGTCATCTGCCTTTCGTCACATCTTTGTCTTTGAAGGTTAAACGCCTTTCCAACATGCTCATACGTCTTTAGTCTTTGTCATACATACATTTGTTGTTCCCGTTCTTTCACTTTGATCTTTGTCACTTTACTTTGTAGATTTTTCTTTTTGGCGTAGAATCTTTCTTTGATTGTTGCTATCCTTTGATCTTTGTGAGAACTTTCCTTTGACTTTGTGATGTATGTATGAGCATGTGGAATCTAGTGTGGTGGTGATGATAATAATGAGTTTAGGGTAGCTGCATGAAAACGGTTAGTAATAAACATCCGGTACTTACAGGTTCGGAATTAGAGATTGTCAACAGCATAGTGTGAAGACTCCTTCTAACCCTTACCAAGGCCGTTCCTAATCGGATACCCCCGAAAGGGCTTACACTGACATACCGAAGTACACCAACGATTAGGTGAGTCGCTCGAGATCACCCCACGACTGTAGACCGTTTGAAACCAACGCAAACACTAAGCGTAACCCACAAGAGATTACAGAAGTGACCTGCTCTCAGGGCTATTTGATGTTGACCCTGGCAGGATTTCCGTTCAATCATTCAGAAATACATAAGTAAATCCTCTCATAAACATTCTCGGCAGATTGCTAAGATCTGCGTAGGACTCGATAGTTTACAACTGACATCCATTGATGTAGGATCACTAGTGTAAGAATATTAAATGTTCCTAAGAGATCTTTTGACGAATCTCGGGGCTCTAGACTCGATAAGTGCACATTTGGTTTCCTATGCGGAGATTAGGGAGAGGTCTCCTGTTTCAATATCAACCATCTCTAAGAGACAAGTCGATAGATTACACCGGTTCCCCGTGAGAATGAAACAAGTACCTTTTGAGAGCTACCCGAGTGGCTAGAAGGTTTAGTGCATTGCGTCACTGGGTCCATGACGTCTTTATCTTCAATACCGGTGTCACCTTAGCAACAACCAGTAGCATATGAGTTGAACCCAGTGTCTGCCTAAGGTTGAACATATGGAGGGCTATTTCTTTTCACCCTTTTCATTACTTTTCTTTTTAATTCTTCAACCCCTTCTTTCTCCTTTTTTCAAATCATACCTAAGGACTTCTAATTCTAATCTATTGGAATTGTCCTTGGGTAGATCTCTCCGGCTCTGGCGGATCATAGGACGGTTTTTCCTAACCTTAGTCTCCTTATAACTTCATGACTATCCTATTGTTGCCATCAAACCAAATATTTGAAAATCTTCTCAAAGTGTTTATGATAATGAAACATTTTTGTTAACACTTTGAGAGTTTTCATTTCATTTTGAAGGACTCCCCCTTCACATGTGCTCATGTAATTTTTAGGAAATTTGCACATGCGGGAGGAGTAAGCACTTTTTGAATTGATCCATTCTTAATAGACATACACCCGAGAGACACGTTTACGTTGCTTAGTTAAAGGGATCCATTATCAGCTTTTAGGTGATAACTAGCCCTAATAACTAACTTGAAGTTGTTAACATTCCTTAGAAAGGAAGTTAGACCCGTCATAGTATACATCTAAGAAGAGTTTCTCGAAACGGTACATTCTACTCGGATAAATCCTTTCGAATACTAACTATTTGTTTCGTCAATTCGAGGGTTAAATCTGAGTCGAGTACTGACATTTAAGTCATTTCGAAAGAGCTCGAGATTCTGCCACAATATTTAAACATTTTTGATCACATTATAATCACGTCTTCTCCCCCTCAAAAATAGCATATCGTGATATTTTTGATATCAACTGATTAGTAGAAAAAAGCTTTTGGAGAGATAGACGGATTTGTTTTTGCATGAAATCGGAACATTTTTCTCATGATTTTTATACTCCCCTAAAGAATGCATATTTTTAAACATAGAGTTTAAAATCAATTTTAAGGGTTTAGAGGGAGTTGTCTTTTTGAAATGCGAGTTATGTAGTACACAAGTCATTTTTTTAGAAACGAGTTTTTGCTTGAAATCTTTTCGTTTTTTTATACTCGAACTTTTTTGAAAACAATTTCGGTTTTGAACGTTTGAGTCCTGATCTGAAATAATCATAAGTCAACATTGAAGTCCGGGTTTCGTACTGAAGTATACGAAAGCCATATTTTAAGAAAATGAGAAACGACATGTTTTAGAAAACATTTTAGTGAACTCCCGCTCAAGCATATGTACATATCCGTGTCATTTTTGAATAACATTTCTAGAAATGTAAATAATATCGATTATACGAGAGACATGTCGTGAGAAGAATATTTTTGGATTTTGGATTTTATATTGTTTTTGGATTTTTTGAAATTTTCTATTTTTATATTTAGTTTTTGTTGGTTTTTCAAATTTTGTATTTTGTTTTTCAAAAAATATTTACAGCGAAGCGGTTTTGAAAACATTTTTTAAGAAGATTCGAGAAGACGTTCTAACTCCTCAGGGGTTAGGCTTCGCATGCCAATTCGTCGAACTAAATCGTCAAACCGATCTTTTGGAAGGGCTTTAGTAAATAGATCGGCGAGTTGGTATTCCGTCTTAATGAAAAATAATTCAACAATACCCTCTTCTACGTGCTCTTTGATGAAGTGGTAGCGGACTCTAATATGCTTCGTCTTTCAATGATGAACGGGATTGCACGAGATGGCTATGGCGCTTTTCGAGTCACAATACAAAGGTATTCTGTCGAAAGTAAAGCCATAATCTGTGAGCTGTGTCCGCATCCAAAGAACTTGGGCACAACACGCAGATAGAGACACATACTTGGCTTCTGCGGTTGAAAGTGCAGTACAATCCTGTTTCTTTGACGACCAGCTTGCTAGTTTTTCACCCAAAAATTGTGCTCCACCTGATGTACTCTTTTCTGTAACTTGATCACCTGCATGGTCGGCATCTGAAAATGCTATTAGTTTAAACTCCGAATCCTTCGGATACCAAAGACCCATGTTAATGGTGCTTTGTAGGTACCGAAAGATCCGTTTTACCTCTTTGAGGTGAAGTTCGGTAGGCTTTGCCTGAAACCATGCTAATAAACAAACAACAAATTGAATATCGGGTCTACTAGCAGTTAGGTACATGAGAGAACCGATCATGCTCCGATATTTCTTCGGATCGATGGGTTTCCCAAACAAATTAGCACTGATTTTTGGTGAAGTGACCATTGGTGTACCAACAGAATCACAATTTTCCATACCATGTTTTTTCAAAATCTCTATCGTATATTTAGCTTGATTTATAAAAATACCACGAGGGAATTGATGTATTTGTAAACCAAGAAAGAATTTTAGTTCCCCCATCATGGACATTTCAAAATGTTTTGAATGCTTAGGATTGGTTGATCCAAAAATAATGTCTTCCACGTAAATTTGAACGATCAAAATGTCATCTTTATATTTTCTTGTAAACAAGGTGTCATCAACCGTTCCTTTGGTGAAATTGTTTTTGAGCAAGAAAGATGATAGTTCGTCATACCACGCCCTTGGAGCTTGTTTTAAACCATAGATGACTTTCTTAAGCTTGTAGACGTAGTCTGGATGATCTTTGTTGATGAATCCTTCTGGTTGACTCACATACACCTCTTCTTTCAGAGTTCCATTCCAAAAAGCTGTCTTAATGTCCATCTGATAGACTGTGATGTTTTTGTGAGCTGCATAGGCTAAGAAAATCCGAACTGCTTCCAATCTAGGTACGGGCGTGAATGATTCCTCGAAGTCTATCCCTTTTTCTTGCGGATATCCTTTAGCCACGAGACGAGCTTTGTTGCGAATTATAGTCATTTCCTCATCCATTTTGTTCTTCCAAAACCACTTGAGATCAAGAACATGTTTATCAAGTGGTCGTTCAAAAAGTTCCCAACTATCATGTAACTGGTATTGAAGAATTTCCTCCTGCATCGCTTCTATCCATGGGTTTTCTGCCATTGCTTCCCGAATGTTCTTTGGTTCTTTGAGGCTTATTGAGCAAATGTAGATACACAATTCGAGATCGNGCTTTCTTAAGCTTGTAGACGTAGTCTGGATGATCTTTGTTGATGAATCCTTCTGGTTGACTCACATACACCTCTTCTTTCAGAGTTCCATTCCAAAAAGCTGTCTTAATGTCCATCTGATAGACTGTGATGTTTTTGTGAGCTGCATAGGCTAAGAAAATCCGAACTACTTCCAATCTAGGTACGGGCGTGAATGATTCCTCGAAGTCTATCCCTTTTTCTTGCGGATATCCTTTAGCCACGAGACGAGCTTTGTTGCGAATTATAGTCATTTCCTCATCCATTTTTTTCTTCCAAAACCACTTGAGATCAAGAACATGTTTATCAAGTGGTCGTTCAACAAGTTCCCAACTATCATGTAACTGGTATTGAAGAATTTCCTCCTGCATCGCTTCTATCCATGGGTTTTCTGCCATTGCTTCCCGAATGTTCTTTGGTTCTTTGAGGCTTATTGAGCAAATGTAGATACACAATTCGAGATCGATGACAAGTTGTCTCCTCGTCTGAACTGGCCTTGAAGGTTCACCAATAACGTGTTCAATTGGATGGTCTTTTGTCCATTGGAGTGTAGAAGGGTACCTTGGGTTTAACATATGCGTGTTAGATGGTTCTTGTAACCTTGAAGAAGATTCAGTAGAGACTGTTGAAAACGGATTTTCAAATACTTCTTCTTCTTCTAACGCAACATTGTTTTGGTGTTGTGTCGGTTCTTCTTGAAAGTTTGTGTTTTGATTATGCTTATCAACTCTTGGTAGAACAATTTCAATGACTGGAGTTGCCGGAGTAGATATTGATGATGTTGATGGAATTGGTGCTTCAGCTTCGATTGTTGTAGATGCATCTTGTGTTGGTGGTGGTGGTGGTTGATGATTTCGAGCGGGTGCAGAGGAATGATGTTGAGATGCATTTGTCGAAGATCCACCATAGTATTCATCAAACATTAACTCGAAGAAGTTTTCCAGTTCTTGTTCTAAAGGTTTGTCGGGTGTTGTTGATTGAGCTCCTTGAGGTACGAGTCCTGAACTAATGTGTCCAGAAGTCTGCATGTTTGGTGCGAGTCCTAATCTGGTTTGATTAGAAGCCATCGGGTTAAGCGCGGGTTCTAGAGCGAGTCTCTCAGAAGCCATTTGTGAAATCTTGTCAAACTTCACATTCATCGTCTCCATTATCCTTTTTGTTATCCTATTATACACCCTGAATGCCCTCGGGTTTTCTGAATATCCAATGAAGATTCCAATATAAGCCTTAGCTTTCAATTTTCCTAGATCTTCTTTGTCGTTCGTCGGATAGCACAAAGCGCCAAACACGTGAAGATAAGAGATATCCGGTTTCCGATTGTTCACAAGCTCATATGGTGTTTTGTTGAATCTTGGATGGATTAGGGATTGGTTTTGAGTAAAACAAGCAGTGGCTACAGCATCAGCCCATAAGAATAGTGGTGCACTAGAATAAATTAGCATTGTGCGAGCAGCTTCCACTAGAGTTCTATTTCTTCTTTCAACTACCCCATTCTGTTGTGGAGTTCTAACAACTGATGTCTGATGTGTGATTCCAACATCTTCAAAATACGTTCTTAACTCCTGATTGGTGAATTCTGTGCCGTTGTCTGTTCTTACAATCCTTACTGGAGCTTGAAGTAGAACTTGAATGCGCTTCAGAAAGGTGATGATGTTGCCGGGTGCTTCGTCTTTTGATCTCAAAAACTTTACCCAAGTATATCTTGAATAATCATCGACAATAACAAGAATATACTTCTTTCCATTGATGCTTTCAACTCTCATTGGGCCACATAAGTCCATGTGCAACAGATGTAACCTTGCTTCCGAACTAGGTACGGTTTTGGGTTTATATGATGCTCGTTTGCTTTTTCCTTGTTCAAATGATGGACATAAGTGATCCTTGGTGTATTTGAACTTAGGAAGTCCGTTGACGATGTTGTCTTTGGCTAATTTGTTGATGGTGTCGAAATTTAGGTGAGATAAACGTCGATGCCACAACCAAGACTTTGTTTCTGATGCTCTTGTCATAAGACAAATTGGTGATGTAGAGGCCATTGTATTAATGTCGATTGCATAAAGGTTAGTGCCGCGATTTCCAGTTAAGAGATCATCTCCAACCAAATTTCTAACAAAAACCTTATTTCTTCTAAAGGCGACCTCTAAATCTGCATCACAAAACTCTGATGTCTGATGTGTGATTCCAACATCTTCAAAATACGTTCTTAACTCCTGATTGGTGAATTCTGTGCCGTTGTCTGTTCTTACAATCCTTACTGGAGCTTGAAGTAGAACTTGAATGCGCTTCAGAAAGGTGATGATGTTGCCGGGTGCTTCGTCTTTTGATCTCAAAAACTTTACCCAAGTATATCTTGAATAATCATCGACAATAACAAGAATATACTTCTTTCCATTGATGCTTTCAACTCTCATTGGGCCACATAAGTCCATGTGCAACAGATGTAACATTGCTTCCGAACTAGGTACGGTTTTGGGTTTATATGATGCTCGTTTGCTTTTTCCTTGTTCACATGATGGACATAAGTGATCCTTGGTGTATTTGAACTTAGGAAGTCCGTTGACGATGTTGTCTTTGGCAAATTTGTTGATGGTGTCGAAATTGAGGTGGGATAAACGTCGATGCCACAACCAAGACTTTGTTTCAGATGCTCTTGTCATAAGACAAATTGGTGATGTAGAGGCCATTTGATTGATGTCGATAGCATATAGATTAGTGCCTCGATTTCCAGTTAAGAGATCATCTCCAACCAAATTTCTAACAAAAACCTTATTTCTCCTAAAGGCGACCTCTAAATTTGCATCACAAAACTGCCCAACTGAAAACAAATTGTGTCCCAACCCTTCGACGTAGTAAACTCGAGTGATTAAGTAATTCCCAATCTGAAGATCTCCATAACCCTGAATAGCTGCTACATGATCATTTCCAAAACGTACAGTTCCCATAAATTTCCAGACGAAATTGATCAGCAGCTTTAAGTTCCCAGTCATGTGCTTGGAGCAACCCGAGTCGACGATCCCAAGACATATTTCGATAACCTGCCAAGAACAGAAGAATTTGTATTTGGAAACCGTGTTGAATTTGGTTCCATGGGGTTAGGGGTACAATCCAAATCACATTCATAGACGGTTGCTACTTGTTTAGCTTGAACTCCTTCTAATTTGCCATCCTGAAGAATGAATTCTCTACCCGTTGGAATCCAAACACAATACTTAAGATAGTTCCTAGGCATGCGACTATTAGTGGTGTTCCTAATTCTTTTAATTAGTTTACCAAAATATCTAGATTTGGCACTAGGTCCTATCGAAGCATTCTTCTGTGCATGCAAAACATTCACATTTGTAGAAACACAATCATCATGAACATCATTAATTAAACATTTCTTGCATATTAAACAAACAGAGTCATTACATGCATTAGAAACAGTACTTTTGACATTACATTCAGATGAAAGATGTCTCTTATTACAAAGCGATAAATTCCTAGGGTGTTCTTCTTCTTTTTCAACTTTATTCATGCTACTACTTTTAGAGACAGGCGAGACTCTATTGTTCCTTGTATTGCTCCTAGGCTTTAGTCTGCTGCTCTTAGAGGTGCTTGCTAATCCTGTAAAAGGTAAGGCACACACATTAGGATTTATATTGTTGTCATTTTTAGCATTCCTAGACTCTTTAGAATTATCCTTTACGCACTTTTCATTTGTCCTAGATGTGGAGGCAGATGCAATAGTGGGACTAATCCTAAAAAGACCATGTGCTATTACTTTTGGTGTTTCGACAACCGCTTTTCCTTTTTCAACAATCTTTTCTTTTTCATTATTCTTGGGCAAGGGTTGTGGAGTGACTGGTTTTGTCAAATCCTTTTTCTCATCGTCTTTTGGAGCAAACCGGGAAATTGACATTTTTGGTTTTTCAACCGTTTTTGAAGCGTTTGGTTTCTCCGAAGTTGATGGTTTTGCAAACTTAGTATCCACACCCTTTCCTTTTTTACTTTCTAGCTGAAACCTCAAAAGATCATTTTGCGCTTTCATGTTTTTGAAGGCACGCTCATACGACAATTTGTCATATTTGCATTCTTCGTTTTTCCGATCAAGTTGTTTAAAATATGACACGTTTTCTTTTTCAAGTTTAATAAGAGCATTTTCATATTTTGAAACAATTGCGGAGGTCTCTGCTCGGAGTCTTTCATCGTCTTCAACAGAGTATGTTTGTAAAATGATAGACATAACATCAGTAGACATAATGATGAGGTGAAAAGTGTACCCGTTTTAGGGGGTCATTTAAGCCCTAATTCGTGTTAATATGATCAAATATTGCCTTAAATCGTTCCTTTTGTCATTTTAGGTACTTTTGAGAGGAATTCTGGAAAACATGCATATTCGGACGTTTTTGGAGCATAAAAGTGAAGAAAACGACAAAGTCTCAAAAGATGAAGATTTACAACCTGACGGCGTCAGAAGTCACAAGGTGACGCCGTCAGAAAGCCTTGACAAAAGAGTGGAAACCAATTATCAAATGACGGGCCAGAGAAAATTTAGGATTTAACACCTGACGCCGTCAGGTGTTAGGAAAAGTAGGCCGTCAGGAGTAAAGTTAAAGAGTGACGGCCCAGAAGGTTTTATAAGGTGACGGCGTCAGAAGTGGATCTAGGCCATCCGAGAAACCTAATGGCGGCGAGCTGACGGCGTCAGCCCTTATAACCTGACGCCGTCAGAGTGTAAAATCTATATATAGTTTTCTAATTTTCATTCATTAGTGTGGAACTTTGTGGAGAACTTTTAGGGCAAACCCTAAAGACGAATTTTCTGTACTTTTTAGGGTTTCCAACCCTTGGAACCCTCATGCTTAATTAAAGATAAGTCTTCACTTTAATTCAATCAATATGTCTATGTGTTGGTTGATTATCTCTTTTGCTTGTCTTTTAATTAACATGTGTAGCTAAATTCTCTAGTGTTTGCTTAGATCTAATGAAACCTAACTATTAATTATTGGTTGATTGGTGTGTGTTGTTGTTTGTTGGGATGATTGTTCCATCAATGTTAGGCTCAAGAAAACTGGCCAACCTCCTTTATGGTAACGTGCTTGAACGTCTTGGGAAACATGTAGCCAAGGCATACTAGGCTATTAAGGTAGTATTTAACGCATGAGCCACTGTTTACAACCCCTATGGTTGTGCCGTGCATGGCATAGGGCGAGATAAGAGCTCATAGAATTGGAGAGATATGTATGCCACTCCATGAGTTATTAGGAATACACCCTTCATCCACACAAGTAACACACATATCAATTAACCGGTAAAAGATAGTTAGGGAGTAATGAAATCTAAGTAAACACAATTTTCTCCATATTGTTTTCACAACCACAATAGTTTAGATATTTATTTTATTTTAATTTGCATAAGTAGTAAACTTGGGTTAGTTGACTAGCAACTAATTCCGCCCTTCCTCTAAAAACCGAGATTTTAATTGCTTTCAAAAAAATATAAAAATACAAAAAGAATCTTCCTTCCACCCTTAGACCTATTAGAGTAGCTTTTCTATCCTAACGAACACTATTCCCTGTGAGAGAACGATCAATCCCCCGTACTTACCACTATCCTATACTACATCGGTCAGGTACACTGCCTGGTGGGGTTGTAAGCCTCTTGAGATCCCTCGAGAGGTAAAACCTGTTGTAAGGTCACAAAACCACGCATCAAGTTTTTGGCGCCGCTGCCGGGGAATAGTTATTGTTTAGGTAGAATTTTTATTTCTTTAGGTCTACTCACTAGATTCCTTTCTAGTGAGATTTTTATTTTCTTTTTCTAGGATTTTCTTTAGTCTATCTTTTTCTTCGTGTTTTTGTTCGTAATCTTTACCATCCGCCATCATGGAAGGTGGTAACATCCTTGATCCCAACAACCTAATTCAACCAAACCACCCACCACAACCAAACCAACCTCCTAGACCCCGCACCTTAGGAGAGTATTCCCGACCTAGCCACCTTGGCTATCGAAACACCATTGAGCTCACTCAAGGAGCCAATGTCACTCCCTTGCGATCCGACACCATCCGGTTGGTGCAAAGCGGATGCGCATTCCATGGACTTCGTTCCGAAGATCCAAACCAACATCTCAAGGATTTCCTCAAAATCGTAGATTCCATAGACCTTGATGTTGCAACTCGAGAGACGACCCGATTGCGTCTCTTCCAATTCTCTCTACGGGACCAAGCTAGTCAATGGCTTGAGCGACTTCCCGCAGGATCCATCACCTCTTGGGACGATCTCACAACTCGTTTCCTTGCTCAATTTTTCCCACCGGGGAGAACTACCAAGCTAAGGAATGATATCTTGGCGTTCCAACAACGCCAAGGCGAAACCCTCTACGAGGCATGGACTCGATTCAAGGACTTACTCCAAAAAGTCCCTCATCATGGCATAGACCTTTGGCTCCAAGTCCAAATCTTCTATGACCACATCAATCTCCACACGAGGCAAACCATTGACCAAGCGGCCGGTGGCAAGCTACGTGATCTAAGTGCGGAACAATCATGGGATCTCCTAGAAGATCTTGCTCTTTATGACAACGAAAGTTGGAATGATCCCCGTGATTTGAATAAAACGGTCAAGGCAATATCTTTGCCTTCGAATAATTCAAGCACTTCCGACCGTAGGATCATAGAACTTGAAGACCAAGTCAAGTTTCTTATGAAATCCTACGAGGCTCCTAAACCTTCAAGCCAAGTGAACAAAATCACTTCTTCGTGCGAATTATGTAGTGGTCCCCACGACACTCGTGATTGCATGGAACTCCCCGAACAAGCTTTTGCGGACTACGCATCCTCGCGTACCGACGGAGCGGGAGACAAGTGGTACACTTTCAAACCCGAGCCAAACCCTTACGGTGATTCCTACAACCCATCTTGGAAAAATCACCCAAACCTTAGGTGGAAGCCAAACCAAAACGCGCCCCAAACCAATTCTTCCAACCCACCTAATCGTTTTCAACCCAACGGTTCAAACTCGAACCGTACCTTCAACAACAATCCTTCCAACAACTATGGTAGTACCAATAATTTTGAAGGATTGATGTCCAATTTTATGGCATCTCAAGAAGCTCGTCTAGCAAAGTTTGAAGCCGATTTCAAACAAAAGCAAAGCGAGATGACCAATAAAATTGACGCTTTGTTGAAAGTTCTCAATGACCGAGAGATGGGAGCCCTCCCGAGCGACACGGTCAAGAACCCGAAACTAAACGTTAACTCCATTTCTTCAGTTTCGTCCCCTAGTTCTTGCCCACAATACTATTCGGTCAACGCCATGAGCACGTGTTTCAAACAAACCCAAATCCCTCAAAAAGACCATGAGAATAAGATATCCAACACTAAATTGGTCAACAACATAGTTGAAACACCTCCCACTCAAAACCTTGACGAAGAATTCAAGGAGCTACACCTTGAACGTCCGGTTATTGATGTGTTAGAGCGAGCCCCCTACTATAACGCCCTCTTAGAAAGATATGAGAAGAAGCTCAAGTTAGGAGACAAGGGGACCGCCTTCGTTCGGAACAAGCTACCTAAGAAATTAGACGACCCGGGCTTATTTGTCCTACCATGCAAGATCGGTAATTCGGAGGCTTATGACACATTAGCCGATCTTGGCTCAAGCCTTAACTTACTTCCACTACCTCTCTACACCACCCTCAAACTAGGAAAGCTAGAAGAAACCGAGGTAATAATAGGTTTAGCGGATGGAAGTGTAGCATACCCGGTAGGAGTAGTAAAGGACGTGGTAGTTCACATAGGGAAGTTGACAATTTTAGCCGATTTCCACGTCCTCGACATGATTAGCGACCCTACATGCCCCTTGTTGATAGGAAGAGGATTTCTAGCCACCGCTAGTGCTATGATTGATTGTAAGGAATCCAAAATAGCGGTAGGAGAAGGAGAAACTTGGTCGGTATATGATGTTAAGAAACATGCCTATGACACCCTTGAGGAATCAACCGATGTTAATAGGAGGCCCTCTAGATACGGACCATGGTTAGAAGGAGACTTCATAGGACCCCAACGCCCATTCTACCTAGAAGAGGAATTTGTAAACCGAACACAAACGGTAGAACAACTTTTGGCTAGGGACACCGAGTTAGATCCCTTTGAAGATCCCCTAGTTTTTAGAAAGATGACCGACTTCCTAGGAGTCTTGCCAATTAACCTAGCCATGAATAAGTGGAAAAGCGAAGGCGATAAACATAAGTGGAATTGGGAAAAGCCACCTAAGGAAGGAGATGGATCATGGCACATTAAGATGACTCTATATGATCCGGATGGAGAGAAATTTGAGAGGTCATATTTCACAAAACGCACCAATAGGACACTTCCAACCAAAATCAACCCTAAGGATGTCCTAGATGCGAAACTCACCTATGTTGGATAGGGTGACTTTGAGTCTAGCTACAAGACTCGTTAATAAAGAAAAGCGCTTCTTGGGAGGCAACCCAAGCTTTGTGTTTATTTGTTTGTTTATTTGATTTTATTTGTTTTCGTATGTAGGTTATTTTTCTTGTTATTGATTCATGCTTCAAAAAAAACAAACTTGTGAAAATGCTTGATTTTGTTTTTAACTTCGTCTTAACTACATATAAAGGTATTTTGCAAAAGATAAGTGTAAGGGAAATCTAAATCGGTTAACAAGAACGAATGAACATGAATCATAACAATGTAAATTAACATGCATATTAGTATTTGTTTGAGTCAAATGCTTGTATCGAGTCATAATGATGTTTCTGCAGGAATTCCAGGAAGTAAGGTATAGTTTTTCCAGAAATTTTCCGGAAATTTAACATGAGAATTCTGTCAGATCATTTCTGACGGCATCAGGCATTACAACCTGACGGCGTCAGGCAGTAATTTTCTGAAATTTTTGAAAGTTTGTTTTTCTTCCGGAATCATAAAAATTTTTGTTAATTCTCTAACTTATAATCTCCAGGAATTCTGCAAAAACATTCATTCCACAAGCATTATATCCTACTATAGATTATACCGCCGATTTTACGCGAGGTTTGCCTTTATTGTTTTTCAGGTTAACAGGTTATTTTGGACAAGGAGATGATTTATATTTCGGAAGGGAAGCTTTGAGCGTTCATCTTTCTTGGAAGAAAATCTAACCATGTTACCTCACTATCCACACTAAATGAATCAGGGGAGTATTTGTTTCATTCTTTCATTTTCATTACTTTTACATCTTTTATGTGAACATTGGGGACAATGTTCGGTTTAAGTGTAAGGGGGTAAATGAAGACATTTTAGAGAATGCAATTGCGCTTGATTTTTGTTTGTTTAATAGTAAATTTGTAATTAAACCGAAAGAAATATTTGTTAGGGCAATTTTAGCAACAATTTAATTTTTTTTACAACATTTAGAAGTGAAACTTTGGTCCTAATAAGCGTCTCATGGATAGGAAATTATATGACTAGCACTAAACCGTACCAATAAAAAATTTTCCACCCCAAATATGTGAGGTTCGCCCCTAGAATTGGTAGGAAAAGCATTTATGCTATGATGTATGTACCGGTAGCACTTAGATTCTAGAACTTGCGTTAGGACCATCTCAAATCCACAAGTGAGACTACATTCGTGTAGTTAGATCTACTACATGATAAGAGGCATTAGGATTAACCCCTTGTTTTACACCCGTGCTTTTGTTATAATTACGTTGGCTACATTGGTCAAGTAATTCTCCTACACCCTTTGCGTTGTACCCATTTTTGGTACACGATACCCCTAGTACACCCCTCAGAGCCTATCTTTTCGTTTCGACCTTTGAGCATCTTACTCAAAGTGAGAATTTGTTACACCCCACTTAAATGTACACCCAAATCGCCTTAGCCTACCTTTTACAACATTTATGTTAAACCCTTTGTTAATTATCTAATTGATTACATGGTTGCTAAGTCGAGTCATATCCTTATACATATTGTTTTAGGACGATTGGGACTCATGGGTAAAGTACTAGTTTAATGGAGTAATGGGGATGAACATCATTATTACCCCCATATGTGCTAAATATTTTAAAAGTACTCCAAGTTTTTCGATTATCTTAATTCGAGTCATTAGATTAGTTAATTGTAAAGTTATGTAAAAGTTCAAGTGTAAGGGGAGAACCAGACCCCTATGATGTATTATTTTGGATGGTAGGGCAAGAGTGTATAAAAAAATTAAAAAAAAATCGAAAAAATCAGGAAAAATACAAAAAAATGAGAAAAAGAGAAGTAGAAAAAACATACGGACTACCATCCCGTTTCTTTTTATGTTTGTTTATGTTTTTGTTATTTCGTTTTTAGCTTAAGTTGAGTCGAGTCTTGGCTTAGCAACATTGTATAGTACATGTATTTGATCATGATAATTAACTTGCCACCAGTAAAATACCCTTTATTCCAACCAAACCGTGTTTATCATATCCCTACACCTTACATTACAACCCTTTGGAAAGCCCTCTTTGATAGTTTATCTTAGGTGCTTACGCCTAGTGGAGGAGTAATTGATCCTCTCCCAAGCCTATGGTAATCTATTTGCTATGACAGGTAGTGAGTGATTTTATTCCATTTCAAATGTAGTTGTATAGGTTTATAACACCCGAGAGATGAGAGTATCCAAACACTATTTGTGAGGTGCTAGTGTATGATTTCCGTGCTTATTATGATTAGGGTCGAGTAACTATTTGTTGTAATTACTTTTATATTATTGTTAAATGACCCCTAACTCATATTTTGATTGGAATAAAAACCTATTTGCTTGAGGACAAGCAAATCTCAAGGGTAAGGGTATTTGATGAGGTGAAAAGTGTACCCGTTTTAGGGGGTCATTTAAGCCCTAATTCGTGTTAATATGATCAAATATTGCCTTAAATCGTTCCTATTGTCATTTTAGGTACTTTTGAGAAGAATTCTAGAAAACACATCATTTTGGACGTTTTTGGAGCATAAAGTGAAGAAAACGACAAAGTCTCAAAAGAATGCTGGAAATCCTTCCTGACGGCGTCAGAGTCACAAGGTGACGCCGTCAGCCAACTATGACAAATGAGTGGATTCAGACTATACGTGACGCCCTAAGAAGAAAACATGGAAATAACACCTGACGGCGTCAGGTGTTAATAATCCTAGGCCGTCAGGTGTTAAGCTAAAGAGTGACGGCCCAGAGCATATTTACAAGTGACGGTATCAGACATGGATCTAGGCCATCCGAGAACCCTAATGGCGGCGAGCTGACGGCGTCAGCACCTAAAGCCTGACGCCGTCAGAGTGTATTCTCTATAAATACTTTTCTATTTTTCATTCATTAGGTGTGCAACTTTTGGGAACAAAACCCTAGATGATTTTACAGCTTTTTCAAGGGTTTTTCACCCTTGATTCTTACATTTTCAATTGAAGATAAGTCTCCATTCAAATTAATCAATATGTCTATGTGTTGGTTAATTATATCTTATGCTTGTCTTTCAATTAACATGCTAGGCTAGATTTATTTTGTGTTTGCTTAGATCTAATGAAACCTAACTATTGATTATTGGTTGATTGGTGTGTTATTACTTGTATTGGATGATTGTTTATCGATGTTAGGCTTAAGAAAACTGGCTAACCTCCTATACGGTAACTTGCTTGAACGTCTTAAGAAACATGAACTAATGCGTACTAGGTTTTTATGGTTGTATTTAATGGATTAGCGAATTTTAATGATCCCATGTTAGGAGCTTCTAGCAGGCTCAACATAGGAGTGAAGTAGGAGCATATAGAGTTGGGGAAGTACGTACACCACCCCACGACTGGTATTAAGGAATACACCCGTCATCCACGCAATTAATACACACTAATTAACCGGTAAAAGATAGTTAGGGAGTAAGAAAATCTAAGTAAACACATTTGTCTCCATATAAGTTTCAAAACCTTTTATTTTCTTGTTATTTTATTTTAATTGCAAAAGTAGTTTTTGGGTTTGTTGACTAGCAACTAATTCCGCCCACTCCTCCAAACCCGAGATTTTACTTGCTTTTAAAAAATATAAAAATGCAAAAATAATCATCCCTCACCCTTAGACCTATTAGAGTAGTTTTTCATACCTAACGAACACTATTCCCTGTGGAGAACGATCAATCCCCCGTACTTACCACTACACTATACTACATCGGTCAGGTACACTGCCGGTGGGATTGCAAGGCTTCCAAGACCCTTGAGAGGTAAAACCTGTGGCGTGGCACCAATCCGCGTATCAACACGCAACATGAGAGCTTAATCCAAAACCTCTCCTCCCAAGACCTAGTTCGAAACCTACCAAGTGAAATATACCAACACTTTTGTGATGCTTGCAAAGTGGTAAAACAAGTCCATATAGCCATAGGCTAAAAACATGGTGTCGACACTGGTGTCTAAACTTTACTATGGATTGTCGGTCCATCCGCTATACAAAGTCTGGAGGTAACTTCTATACTTTGGTAATAGTGGAGGATATCAAGATATACTGGTCAAAATTTGAAAAAGTAAAAACGGAGCTTTGTCATGGAAATTTTAAGTAAGAAATCAAAAGTCAAGTAGGAACTGCATGGTGCTTATTAAAACGGATCACGTCGTGAATTTGATAATGATCAATTTGGAGACTTTGGATAAAATGGTGTAACTCATACTTTTCGGCTCCACGTCCCTCAAATCAAGGTGTTATAGAACGTAGAAACCGAACCCACTTCAAGAGATGAGTAGAACAATGCTTAATGAACAAAAATTCCACAAAAGTTGTGGTGGTAACGCCGTTGACACATCAACTATATTTAAATCATGCTGATAAGACCATGTTTAACAAAACTCCATACGACGCAAAAGGTAAAAAGCCTACATAGTTATTTAGTATTTGGCGAGTAATTTTTATTCTTGACACAAACAGATTTCTCACCAAATGACCAAAGTCTATGAGGTGTGTTCGGATATTCAC
>LBNU01019320.1:113072-145874 GCA_014162995.1 Artemisia annua
TATATATATATATATATATATATTTATAGGGGAGCTTTATTTTCAGAACCCTGTTAAGTGCGAGAACTGCGAGAACCCATTTTCTACCTTTGGATTAACTTGATCAATGGTTAAGATTGCACCATGGCATTTTTGTAAATAAATGAAACTAGATTTCCTGGAAACATTAATGAAAAGGGTACAAAAGGTATTTAACTTAGTATACACATTCAATAACTGCATGCTTGAAATTCGGGGTTGCATCTAAAATTCCTCTTGACAATGATCAGATCCATTTTTAAAAATATAAAAACATAACCGATTTCATTTTTTTTTATTCAAAACACACGCGATTTCACCAACAACCCTAAACCCTTAATTTGGATATCAACGGCGACAATCCATAATCGATCAAATCAGTTCTAATTTTTTTCAACAAGTAATAAACACGATTAATGGAAGGTATGATCATTATATTTTATTTATTTATTTATTTATGGTTTATGGTGCAACTAGTATATGGGAATGTATGTGTGTTTAGTTTATAAGTTTGCGTTAAAGGTAAAGTTTATTTAATCTTGATTAAATAAAAAAATTACAGTTCAATGGTGTAATTTAGATTATCTTTTTGGTTTTGAAACACGAAGTCTTTCTTTTTATTTATTTATTTATTTACTTTTATTTTTTTTTGCTTAATCGAAAACAACAATGTTAATATAGGAGTATGTCACTTGTTTGTTCATGTGTTGATTTTTTTAATGAACGGTGAAGGATGAATTTGGTGTTTTTGGTAGTGCTACATATATGTTTTTATCTTTAAGGTAGTCATTTTTTATGAATCAAAAGTATTTGATTGGAATCAGTTGTTTGTTTGTGTGTGTAACGAACAGTGATGCATTAATGTAATAAAAACAATGTTTAAAGGATATTAAAAGATGAATACGGTGAATGTGATATGAACAAGGTGCATGTTATAGGGTGTTTGGATACATGGTATGATTAGGGAGTTTGAATAAGATAAATAACAAATGTGTATTGAATGGTTACAGAATATGTGATATGAATAGGTTGTTTCAATGCAGGGTGTTTGGAACATATATGTATTGAGAAATTGAGAAAGAAGTATGCTGCACAACTACTGCTTTCGGAGTGCAACATTCATAAGGATAAGATTCTTGCAGAACTGGCAGATAATAAAGCTGCAAATGTTATTGTCAAGACAAGCAAAGTCCCGATTAGTGGCATCTGAATGGAAACATCTATGAACAATATGAATGCATATCTTTATGGGTTTATTTGATTGGAAACTGATCTGAACAATAGGTTTTTGTAGGACAGATCTTTTGTGTTTACTTTTATGAGTGTTTTGTGATCTTTTTTGTTTAGTTTTTTGGAAACTGATGAGAACATGGTGTTAGCTTTTTAAGAACTGAATTGGTTATACTTGCTTATTTTGGTTATTTGGAAAGTCATTTAATGAAATGTCGTTTTTGGTTGGTAAATAATACTATCTGTAAATGTTTTATATTTATGCGTGTATGTTTAAGGCTAATCATGTCTGTTTAAGGTTTTATATGTATGTATGTTAATTAAAGTTGATATCCATAGGCCGAATGGGTTGAAAGTTCACCAAATGGGTTGAAAACATATATGTTTCAGAACATGTGTGTTTCAAAACATGTGTGTTATAATGCAGGTGTGTATCAACACTTAAATTCTATGTATACCAACATGTTTCAGAACATATATGTTTCAGAACATGTGTGTTTCAAAACATGCTGTTATAATGCAGGTGTGTCTCAACACTTAAATTCTATGTATACCAACATGTTTCAGAACATATGTGTTTCAGAACATGTGTGTTTCAGAACATGTGTGTTTTGATTGTTTGCTCGAACAGTGGTCTTTGATCAAAATTGAATAATTAGTAGGTGTATGTATGATATTGTTACATGATATAATGAGACTAAAAAATAAGCCAAATTATTAAATAAAAAATTAAACATACCAACTTAATATTGAATAAACCAACACATCCAACAACTAGTTAAACATGTAACTAGTTAAACATGTACGCCAACGGCGACTTATGTAGTTATGAGGAATGGTGTTTCTTCCATGAATACAAAATACGCACAATACGTGTCTACACAAATAATCATGACATTTATAATGACCACAAGAGCAGTTTACGATACCATCCAACTGATTAATAAAAACCTGTAACAAAATAAATAAATTAATTAAAAACTTTAAATGATACTACAATGTTAAGAAAGTATGGAAAACTCATTGTAACATGGTTGTTTATGTGTGAAAAAGGAACTTGGTAATTAAATGAAAAACACAATGACGTTGCTTACTTGCAATTGCATGACAATAAACTAGTAATAAATATGTAATATGAATACGCTAAAATAACATGCATGTATACGCTAAAACCATACTCGTAAAAGTAACATATCGAAATACTTTTTTCATTCAGTTCTTGAACAACGAGGATTGTATAGTAAAGACATTAAACAATTGTAAAAATGGAATAAAACCAAAACCATTGTTGTCGTCTTGATCATGTTGCGCTTTCTCCAAATCGAGATCGGGTTCCGATAACAAAAGTGTTTGATTATTTGGTTCTTGCACAACACTGTCATCTGGAAGAGTAACAATGTCTGTATGCGAGTCCTGAAACAATCAACATATCAACTATGTTTTTTTTGTGAAGTATAATATAATGATGTGTTCTAATGAATCTTTGAATTCTGGGTTAGGGTTTGTTTGTGAATCGTTTATTTTGGAGAAGAAGATCTGGAAAATAAAACTCTATAATTTAAAACCGTATCTTAGCATGATTTTAGCAAAAATTAGAATTATCAGTTTAAAATGTGTATATGTTAATTCCCCTTAATGCCCCTACGAATTAACTATATTAAATTTAGAAAAAAAATACTTTACTAAATTATGATTGGTCAATGGGAGTTCTCGCAGTTCTCGCACTTAACAGAGTTCTGAAAATAAAGATACACTATATATATATATATATATATATATATATATATATATATATATATATATATATATATATATATTAGTTTTTGTTATTAATACTTAACTAGTTATGAAAAATTTATTTATGTATTATTATCATTTAAAATACGAACAAATTAGCATGTCTTATAGAATTTTACTTGTTGGATTAACGATAGGAAATCTTGTGTATACATGGTTTTGTTTATTGCAACTCTTTAGTAACTTAGGAGTTTTACATGCGAACTAACCAAAACATCAAATTCATAAAACTATTTATATGAAATTTTACTGACAAAAAAGAGTATAATTTGAATAAAACATGAACCTGATACAATTGTCAAAATAGTGGTATTAAAATCAATAAGCTACAATCTCGTGTCAACACAAGTCTCACATATAAGGAAAGTTTCCTTCGTAACAACCATTACTAATATTACAAACATGCCCACCTGTTAAAATGTTAGGACTCATAGTAATTAAAATCAGTTCATAACTAAAGTTCGTAGGTATAAGAACATCAAATTATAATACACAAGTTAATACACTATAATACACAGTTCACTCTCTAATCTTCTTCCTTGCCATCTTTATTAATTAAACTACAGCTTCAATAAAAACCTATTTTTTTTCCCCAAATTGGAAAACAAAATTAACAGCACTCATAAACCCTTTTAGAGCATTAGAGCATAAGGAGCAACTAGCAAGGTACCCGCACGATTCAGCGGCGGGTATCCTGTGACTATATTTTGCGGCGAGCAAATATTGTTTGATTACATGTTTTTCTCTCTAGATATGCTATNTTTTTTTTTTTTTTTTTTTTTTTTTTTTTTTTTTTTTTTTTTATTGTTTGTATTATGTGCGTCATGGCAGGAAAACAGATATTAAAAATCCGTTTCTTGTACAAGGGACGATTTCGCGTTTTTGCGTTATCATTTCCTGAGCTCTTACTAAAAGCCCTATATCAATTTTAAACATAATCAAGAGAATAGAGATTAAAAATCATACCTTTATGGAAATACTACTTTTGAAAAAGCTAACAATGCTACTTTTGAAAAACTAACCAAATTAATAATTTAATATTTTGTTTCTGTGATATACAACGTAGCACTACGTAAACTAAGATACAACATACATGCAAATTCAAATTAAACGAAAATGTAGCTACAAACATATTTATCCATCCTAGAGTAATCAAATAAGCAACTAAAAACCCTCTTTTAATATTAAAAATGATGTGTTCAGCAAAAACCCTAAACTCAAAAAAATATGAAAGAAAAATTCATTAACTGAATTTATTGAGTAGCAATTATACCACATTAAATGAGATAATAATTAAAAAAGTTAAAAAATCAATGCATTGAAAAATACAAAAAGTCAAATAAAAAAATAGATGGAGTATAAACCATAGGTAGATGCTGAGATAACATCGGTAACCTGGTGATATGCGTTCACTAGCTAAACCCTTTCCAACGTTACAGAGTTTATTGGAATACGTAGTAGTTGTCAAGTTTATACGAGTAATAAAGTTGTATAATTGGGCAATGTATTAAATCGAAAACTGACGAACTGTATATTGACTTTGACTAATTGAATGGTTTAAGGCCACGACAAATAGGTGTGCACAAAAAGCCATTTAAAGCATCCATAAAGCTTCCGTCGTACCCCTTTATTTGTACGCTCGCCCTCGATTTCCAAACTACCTTTTTTAATTTAATTTTTAATCATAAACATGGTATAACGTCGTTTCCTTTTTGTGATTTTTATGTAAACGACATCATTTTGTCAGATTTTTATTAACGGCTAGCTTAATTACTTCCTCCGTCCCAATTTATTTGTCCACTTTTGACTTTTGAAGTCTTTCTTTTACGATTTTGACCTTAAATAGTTTCTATTGTGTTATTTAATACTTGAAACAAAATATATGAATGGATTGAGTTTTAAATGTATTTTCATTAGGTATAAGTTTCATCAAGTATTATATAACACAAACAACAAAATTTAAGATCAAAGTTAAAAAAGAAAGACTTCAAAAGTCAAAAGTGGACAAATAAATTGGGACGGAGGGAGTACAATAAGTTTTTCGGAGTCTTAAAAGTACAAGTGATACACTTTTTCAATTTTTTTTTTTTTTTTTTTAATCTTTTTAATAATAATTTTATTATAAAAATATGAAATAAAAAGTACTGAACAAAAAATATAAAGTTTAACAAATCAAAACTGAGAAACTAACAAAAAATACAGAAACTAATAAAACACAGTGTTATACTGTAAAGTAAAAAAGAGGTGGAGGTTATAAATTGTGGGCCAGCAAGGGTACTAATAGTAGTACCCTTAGAATAACTAAAAGGAGACTACGCTGGCACAAATGATTCCGAACATGTAGAATAGAGCCTTGATATATNTGGGATGAGGTTTGGACGTGAGATATTTTTGTGTAAACCAATTTCTTTTGTTTGGAAATAGTTGTGAAAAAATAAACGGCCAAATAAAAGTTTGTGAAAATTTATTCATGGCATAGATCCAAGTTGGTGATGAAAAACATTGATGGATAGAGTATGTTGCTGAAAAACATTGATTAAAAACATGTATTATGATTAACACTGATGAAGAACATGTAGATTGATGTTGTCTTGTTCAACAATTAGTCTTGTTTATTCTTAAATTTTATTTATTTTTATTTTTATTTTTTATTATCACGTTGTTCATCAGTTTTCTAACCAAAGAGGAAAAAAAATTAATAATAATAGAGCTCACAAAGTAAAAGAAGAGACACTTGTCACCATATGATTACTTTTTAAACTTTTTAAAATTTGTCTCATTTTAGTTATTCTACAGGGAAATGTTTGGTGGACCTAATAAATAGGCCTACTTGTGGACCTAATGCTTTAAATGTTTGTACAGTGCATGCACTGTACAAACATTTAAAGCATTAGGTCCACAAGTAGGCCTATTTATTAGGTCCACCAAACATTTCCCTGTAGAATAACTAAAATGAGACAAATTTTAAAAAGTTTAAAAAGTAATCATATGGTGACAAGTGTCTCTTCTTTTACTTTGTGAGCTCTATTATTATTAATTTTTTTTCCTCTTTGGTTAGAAAACTGATGAACAACGTGATAATAAAAAATAAAAATAAAAATAAATAAAATTTAAGAATAAACAAGACTAATTGTTGAACAAGACAACATCAATCTACATGTTCTTCATCAGTGTTAATCATAATACATGTTTTTAATCAATGTTTTTCAGCAACATACTCTATCCATCAATGTTTTTCATCACCAACTTGGATCTATGCCATGAATAAATTTTCACAAACTTTTATTTGGCCGTTTATTTTTTCACAACTATTTCCAAACAAAAGAAATTGGTTTACACAAAAATATCTCACGTCCAAACCTCATCCCATATCCCATATCTCGATCTCAAATAACTAAAATTAATGCATTTAAATGTACTTTTACAAGGAAAAAATCTCTCTTATGAATTTTATCAAACACATTATGTGCACTAAATATGTTACAACGTCATTTTCAAAATGCAATATATCCTCATATCAATTCGGGTTTGAGTGATTCAAATTTATGAGTAAAGAATGGCCAAAGGGCTACAACTTTCTTGTATTATGTTTTGTGTAATTCAGCCACTTAAAATCAATACCCACTTAAAATCTAAAAAAATTAAGTTGTGGTTTATATATCAAATCCATACCAAATTAAATTCTGAAAATTATGGTGCAATCGGTTTTTAATAAAAGTTTGTCGTTTGAAATTTATGACAATTTGAATTTTGAGGGTGAAATGAAAAAACGGATCAAATGACCAAGCTGCCACTTTGACCGAAAATACTAAAAAATAAATAAAAAATGAATGTGAGTGGAATGGGTGATTTTGGAAGGATATGATTGTTAATTCAGATAATTGTTTAAGTAAAGTACGTATTTGAAGGTTTGAGGAGGTTATCCGATTTGGTTTGTCACGTTCGGTAAGTACCCGTAGGTGTGACAAGAGTCTCGAGCTGGGGTAACACTTCCGGAGTAGCTGGAGTGATGTAAGACTTCACTCGAGGTGTGTGTGTTGAAGTTAGGTTAGTTCATTCGTTGGAATGAACCTTCTATTTATAGGGATGTCCCTAAAGTTTCGTGCCACCCGGGAGTCCATTGATGTTTCCAGGATTGTCCATGTGGTGAACATCCAACGAGGGATACAAGGGATGACACAAGGTGTGCTTCCTTTGGTCTCAATAGATGCATGAAATAGTCCATGCATGATTGCAACACTACCTCTAAGCAAATGTGATAGTGGCACGTGTTTGATGGTTGCAAAGGTCCTGGGAAAAGTTCCCATGTCGTTGCCTGAGAATGTTTCACAGGCGTGTGAGCCTGGCCTAGGAGTTCGTTTCCTAGGCGTATTATGATTAGTTGTAGCTGCTGTTGTACTTAGTTAGAGTGTGTTAGTATACTGGGCTAAAGGTCTTATACTCTATGCCTTATTTCATGACTTCCAGGCTAAAGGTCCTATACTCTATGCCTTATTTTATTAACAACATGTAGATTGATGTTGTTTTGTTTATCAGTTAGTATTGTTCATCAACTAATATTGTTCAGTAAAAAAAAAAAAAAAAAAAAAAAAAAAAAAAAAAAAAAAAAAAAAAAAAAAAAAAAAAAAAAAAAAAAAAAAAAAAACTCTTTTTGTACAACTACATACTTCCACTTGTAATATTTGTCGTATAAAAATTAGTGCATTTAACTCGATTTTAACACTAAAAATTTAAGCTACGCATTTTATCAAACACCTTATGTGCAACAAATATGAGCAAAACTTCATCTTTAACGTGTGATATCTTACTCATATTACATCGGATTTGAGTGATTCAAAAACATTTGTAAAAAGTAAACCAAAATCTATAACTTTCATCTTTTAAGTTTTTCATGATTTGAAATTTATGATGGTAAAAAATAGGTTCGAAAATGCTCAAAAAATAAAGAAAATCAAGAACCATTTGATATGTAGAAAAAAAAAAGTTACAAATATTCAACAAGATTTATATCAAATTAAAGAGGATTAAATTTTAAAAATTATGATGAAATTGGTTTTTTCTAAAAATTTATCGTTTGAGAAATATGTGCATTTGAAATTTGAGGTGGAAAAGCGAAAACGGATCAAAAGACCATTATACCTCTGACGAAATTATTGTATAATTTATAGTGGAGGAGACGTGTTGCTCTCTGAATGCCTTTCTATACTTTTTAAATTTGACTCAATTTGCAATAGATACGCATTTAACCCGTCAATATATCCAAACTCAATGTTATTGGTTATCAGTAACTCCCCGCGTTAGAACTTACAGTCCACATACATGGGAAGCATATGATTAGATGAGAAAAAAAAAAAAAAAAAAAAAAAAAAAAAAGCTTAAATAACATTTACAACCCACATGTGTCAATAAATGTCATCTGCCACAAACCATGTTTTTCTTTAACTCGTAAGCCCTAACTGATGGTCTTTCATTAAAATGGGCATGATTAAATTTCTTTGAATATGTAAGAATTTTATGTATATATATATATATATATATATATATATATATATATATATATATATATATATATATATATATTTAATTTCGTAATGTTTTTTTTTTATTTGTTGTAACGTTGGTTTTTTAAGTCCGTATTGTAATATATTTTAGAATGAATGTTATGTTTTTAAATAAATGAAGTATTTGTTTAAGTTTAGGGGTTGAATTTGAAAATAATTGAGGTAAAATTGAGTTAAGGTGAGTTAAAATGAGTTATTGTACCATGGTATTTTTTGATGAGTTAAGATGAAAAGGTTAAATCTAATGTGCCGCTAACGTGACAATGAGTTAAAGGATAATTAAAGGTTACCTTACCTTGTCTTTGTCTAGCCTAAAACAAAACTAAAGATAAAAAAGATAAGTCCAAGAGAAAATTGAAATAGAAAAACAATTAAATGTGACACATCACACATCTACACGTTATTGGCCAAAAATAACAGTACTCCATTAAGTGAGTGAGACCTCCACCCACACCTCAACTTTCATCCTCATCCATCAAATATCCATCCATCTTTAGAAAGAAGAAAAATATCCATTTTAAACTCACCTAGCTAGTAGCTAGATGGACTCATTTACTGATCTACAAACTCTGGATGAACATCATCATCATCATCATGAAGTCAACCCACCACCACCACCAGCACCACAGTTCTCCGGTAACAGCCTCCACCCTCCTTATTCCGAGGTAACACTAAAACCCTTTTGTTTCATCTTATATATAAATAAAAAAACACTTTGCTTGTTCTGATATATATGTTTTTTTTTTTGGCAGATGATAATAGCAGCAATAAGTGCCTTAAAAGACAAAGATGGTTCAAGTAGACAAGCCATAGCTAAATACATAGAAAAAGAGTATGCGAATTTACCACCTACTCATCCTACTTTGTTGACCAACCATTTGAAACGTATGAAAAACGAGGGCGAGTTAATTATGGTTAAGCATTCTTATATGCTTCCTCCTCCTAGGTCTAGTGTTTCGCCTTTTCAGGACCATCATTTCACTGGTTATACTGTCACTGGTATTGATAACAGCTCATTTGCTAATGCTAATGCTAATATTAATGCTGATGTTAATGTGAATGCTGCTGATGTTGGTGCTAATGTGAATACGAATGTTGGTGGTGAGAACAATGTGTTTTTAACGCCTAGAAGGAAGCCCGGGCGTCCTCCTAAACCCAGACAGGATTTTGGGTTTCAGCCTCAGTTTGAGGGTGGGGTTCAGGATTTCCAGCCCCAGTCAGATGATAGTGCACCGCAGCAGCAGCAGGAGGCTGCTGAGCCTGTTTTTGCTTCATTAGGTCTCGCTGATGAGGGTGTTAATGCTCCACTTCCACCTCCTGAGAATGAGAATGTTGCAGTTGTTTCTTCTGCAAAGAGGGGTCGTGGTCGTCCACCAAAGAGTGTGGCTTCTGGTGCTGGTGCTGGGAATGTTGGTGGTTCGGGTGAAGTGGTGGAACTGGAAAAGAAGAAACCTGGAAGGCCTAAGAGGTCTGTGACCAAGCCACAAGCTGTATCTGTTGTTAATGGTGGTGCTGGGACTGGTTCGGTTTCAAGAGGAAGGCCTAAGAGGTCTGTGACCAAGCCACAAATTGTATCTGTTGTTAATGGTGGTGTTGAGACTGGTTCGGTTTCAAGAGGCCGTGGTCGTCCTCTCAAAAGCAAGTTCAGAAAATTGAATTCGCAATCATTTGGTCGCCCACCCAAGGTCAAACATTCTTATCTTTTTCAATGCGGTACTTTTTTTCCAATAGTATTTGTATTCACTAATCCACGTTGCTTACCTTTACTGTCATTTTTTTTATCCGCAATTTTTGTACCTTAAAAGAAAGTAGGTTCAAATAATTCAGGTCATAAAAGAAGGTGTGCCTAATTGCCTTGCATTTCAACTCTTTTTTGTGGCCTGTGATTTCTTTTGTGTTGAATATGAGAACAACTTGTCCGCAACTTGAACGGCGGACATGTTATTCTTTTGTTAATATTTAGGCAAATCACAATATCTATTGTTTGTGCTCCATCTGGTTAATGTCAGTATGTCACTAACAAATATTAGAAGATCCTCACACTTTTTTTCTTACTCTGCTTTCAATTAAACGAGATAGCATAAATGCTATGCATAAAAGTTGCTCTCCAGTTTGTAGGCTTACTTTCGCAGTTTCACCGGCCCTTACTGAGGTTTAGGTTAACTGTAAGTAAATGAATTTTTGCCCCCAATCATGTAAGAACTTTAACTTGTAGATGAGGATACCATATTAGCCGATTATGTCTCTTAGCCAATTAGTGTTGCTTATTAGCATTAAGGGCTAAGCCCATTGTTCTTTGCTTGTTATTCAAGCTATGTAAAACTGTAGATTGTGATCTTTGCTAATAAAATCATTCAAGGGGAATACCATGTGTTATTAGAATATATGTAAATCGAAATGGCTGTCTTTAAAATGTACTCTTAAATATACTTGAAAGCTAGCTTTATGTAATCTGGTCTATGTTTGTTTTGTTTTATCTACTCTTCATTAAAGAAAGAGAAGACTTGCTAGACTTAAAGCATCAGTATGATATTATTGATTAGAGAAATGATACATGGACCTAATTGTGGACCTAATTATGGACCTAAAAGTATGTGGCATGATCCTGATGGGTTGTAAAATAAGTGGGTCCCTGTCTGTAGCCATCAGGATGATGCCACATGTTTTTAGGTCCATAATTAGGTCCACGATTAGGTCCATGTATCATTTCTCGATTGATTAAGAAGAATGCTAGGGTGGTCACTCGGGTTTTCGCTTGCTTAGATCATAATTGTTCAAAATTTAGGTAAAACATTACATCTTCTGCTGAAACTGTTTTTTATGGTATGTCGTGGATGCCAACGCACCTGTGGACGTCTTGCCCTAAATAATGCTGGCCGTGAGTCCGTGACCATCTTAAACTGAGCTAAATAAGGTGACTTGCCTAAATCTTTAAAGAAACTATGTGGTCATATCGGAGTGATCCATATCATAGCATTAACATGTAGTGAACATGTAGGTTATAGTCCCGAGTACTTGCTTTAGCTGAGACTATTGGTTTGTATCTGTATGTGGTACATAAGCCACATAGTTTTGCACATAAACTTCAATTTCTATAAAAGTTTACCGGGGTAAAAGCCTTTACGAAAAAAATAAAATAAAAAATCCCAAGCTTTAACTATGAGCGGAATTCTTCGTGCTTTTGTTGTTACATATGTAATCTTCAAATTTGGATAGTTATGACATTCGTTGCAAAGTGAAAACAGTTAGTTATGAGATATGAGACCGGACCATCTCATTCAGGCTTCAGATTGATATATTTAAAATAAAAATAAAAAATTCTTTTAGTTCGACTCTGCAAATTAACAGAGCTATTTATGATTATTCTATAGTTTGCTTAGGTTTAAATGGATAATTTAAATAGCATTTAATCATCACATTAGATTCTTTGACCTTCATGAATGCCATGTGCCAAATTGAAGTTCATGGCCTTGAAGAACTGTATTTCAATGTTTATTTAAGGCGGTCAAATGTGCAAGCTTGATGGTATAGTTTTGGGTCAAAACGGGGCAGGTCAGGCTGGGTTGACATGAGAAACTTCTGTCCAGGTCTTTCTTGAAATAGTTAGTGTATTAAACATGAGTTCACAAACTATATTATTATCGTTTATAAACTTCTGTCCAAGCCATCAACCCATCTTTTTTAAGCTTTTGATTTATTATATCCATTTTACCAGCACCGGATGACCTAGTGGAAAGTGTTGGTAGACTTATTTGTATTGGATTGGTATTAGTATTTGTTTTAGATTAGTATTTGTATTTGTATTGGTTTAGGCCTAGGCCCAAGTCCAAGTCCAAGCTCAAGCCCAAGTGTTAAATTAGAAATAAATTTTGGGTCTCATGTAAACACTATTATCAATCAATATTATAATGTCTTACATGGTATTAGAGCTTTAGGTAAGATCCATCACCAAAAATTTGCTATCCTCCGGTCATCAGCTACACGCCGGTGATTGGAGGGATCTTGGTTTATTTATTTTTAATTTATTGTCTTTGCTTAAATAGAAAAAGAAAAAGAGAATTGTTTATGAAGTTCAATTGTTTTTGGAATAATTGTTTTTAGTTTTGCATATGCTATTTAGGATTTGTTTGATCAATTGGTTTGTTTTTATGTTTGATAATTGGTTTGTAAGACGTGATATATTGATTGATAAATAGTGTTTACATGAGGCCCAATATTTATGCTAATGAGTAATGACTAACTTATCACTTGGGCTTAGGCTTGGGCCTATACAAATACCAGTCTAAAACAAATACCTAAAACAAATACTAATACCAAACGGTCATTTACAAGAGGTCTAGAATTCAAACCTCGCTAGGTGTGTACATTTGGGGGTGGCCAAAGAAGGGTTGGAACCAGTCTCGGATTTAACCCGGTGAGGCCGCGTACATGTGAGTCTAAAAGTCTCACCCTCCCTGGGTAACCTGAATAAGGAAAAACATCATCCGTTTATGTCCATTTTCTATGTAGAGATAAGAACCCAATTCAATTGGCCTAATTCACAAGTTAAATGGCTAAAATTGCCATCGCTAATGTTTCTTAATGATAGACATATGCCTTATAATAAATAAATGCTGGATGTCCTACATCAAGCATGCTGAAGTGAACGTAAGTACATGGACTTCATGTGAGCCTTTCTAACTGCGTTAGATATTCTGGTAGTATCTAAATTGTAAGATTATTAATGTTCCTGTTCATGGGTGAAACAACCATATGGAATTATAGATCGCACATAATTCCCTTTTTAACTTGACCATAACACATTAACCACACTATAACTTACCAATTGACCACCATTTCATTATACCAATACATAGGGGTGAGCAAAACCGCCCGAGTCCCGATCCCAACATAAACCGATAGTCCCGAAACCGAATAATAGCTTCTCGGGTCGGGATTCGGGATGGATTTTTAGCATTTTTGGGATTCGGGACGGGTCGGGACGGGCCGGGACGGGTCGGGACGGGCCGGGACGGGCCAAAAACCGACAAAATACAAGCAAAAACCGACTACTTTCGGGACGGGCCAAAAAACCGACTACTTTCGGGTCGGTATTCGGTTTACGATTTAGGTGACTTTCGGGATCGGGATTAGTCGGGACGGGACGCGTCGGGTCGGGATCCGGCCCGATGCTCAGCCCTACCAATACATTGACATACATATGACACTTGACCACACTTTACAACCATTAAATGACTCACGGGGGGTACAACGTTGCACAAGCTCGGTATTCTATACTAAGCTCCTAACATATACCAAACCTTCTACCTTCGCATAACCAATCCATAATCCAAGCCATAGCATTACCTCTTCACAAAGACCTATAAAACATGGTCAACTATAACGGTAAGCAATAACGCTTAGTAAGTAATTGGCTATTACATGGTTAATATTTCTATCATCACATATGCATCATGAACACATCACTATAACACACATAAGCACATAAGGCATCAACACATACCTTAATCCTTTCCTAGTCCAATGACTAGCTCTATAACACTCCAATAATCAAGTGTTTAGGCTATTCACACCATATAAACATCTATAACCATACTTAACACAAGCATTCATAACAACATACTATAACAACTTCAATATTAAGCATATAGTAACCAAATTACTTACCTTAGCTTCCAAAGCTAAGTCTAACAAGAACATAAGCATCATCTTCATCATCACCATCCTCCATCATCATCATCCTTCATCATCATCCGTAGGCATAATCACCATAAACATAAACACTTTAACCACATGACCAAATAACCTTACCAATGGTCTCTACAACCATTATCTTACCTCTAAACATCTTTAATCATCATATAATCATATCTTGATTATATGATGATCAATCCAATAACTAACTACTTAAATGAGATTACTTACTTGTGTAGGATTGTAGCTAGGGCTCTACCTTCTTGATGTAGGACACAAATCCTTCATCACATACTTGATCCTCTAACTTGTTCCCTCCCTTTTTCTCTTGTAAATCCGGACAAACAAACACCCTCTTGAAAATGATGGAATTCACTAGAAACTTATGGATACTAGATATTTATCTAGTTACTAGCACAAGTTTGGTCCATTGGCACATTAAGCCCCTCAAGTCCCTTTTCTTCCACTTTGGCCACATAATACTTATAACCCATTTAACACTTTGCAACATTAGCCCTTTAAGTCTATTTTCTTTCTAGTTGTACCTGAATAAGGAAAAACATCATCTGTTTATGTCCATTTTCTATGTAGAGATAAGAACCCAATTCAATTGGCCTAATTCACAAGTTAAATGGCTAAAATTGCCGTCGCTGATGTTTCTTAATGATAGACATATGCCTTATAATAAATGCTGGATGTCCTACATCAAGCATGCTGAAGTTAACGTACGTACATGGACTTCATTTGAGCCTTTCTAAATTGCATTAGATGTTCTGGTAGTTTCTAAATTGTAAGATTATTAATGTTCCTATTCATGGGTGAAACAACCATTTGGAATGATAGATCGCACATAATTTGTTTCGTGTAGTGGATTCTCGCTTCCACTAAGGTTAACATTGATTCAGTATTAATATTATTTGTTTTTTGGCTTTTCTGAACCCCAGGTTGGACCAGGAACCGCGATAATTGTGACAGATCCGCATCAGCTTGTAGCTTACAAAGAATTGAAGTCGAAATATGAGCATTTAGTAAGTTTAACTGCCATCTTTTGAATGTTAAGCATTTATACCCATTATTTTTTACAGTATTTCAATTGTCGGTATTTTTGAAATATGAAATATTTTACCAGTTTCAAAATTCATTATGAACTTAGCACTCTTAAGGGGTGCTTGGAGCAAATATTGGTTTGAAGTTAATATATATTCACCTTTTCACTGAAAATTAAGATTAAAATATAATAGATATTCTCTTCAGTGTTGGAATGAAACCGACCATGATTATCAGCTCAATAATCAGTTTTAGATAATCATGGTCATACTCGTTGCCACAAATGCCAGGTTGTTGAGTACTGTTGATAATCCAGTAATGCAAATGAATAAATAAAACTTTTGGGGTTGCATACAATTGCTAGACAAATAATTGATAATTTGCGACAAAAATAAATTCATATTTTGCATTAGATTATTTTAACTCATGTAACGACGTTCATTTCGGTTCAGTCATTTTATATGTAAATTTCTTTAGCAACACTAGTCTGCTGAACACTATAAATGGATTAATAGGATGAAAACACTTATGATATTAGAACTCATGCCTTATCGAGCATGTTATCCCATTTTCAAATTAGTTTATTCTGCAGCAGCAAATGCTAGTTTCAATATGGGTTCGAATGAAGCAAATTTAGTCATTAGTAAAGCCGAAGTAAATGAAGGTACTATCATGAAGAGATTACAACCTCGAGCTCGAGGGCGTAGTTTTGCCATACAAAAACCTACCTGCAACAAAAAATATTTTTTGGTTTTAACCCTACGGCCCAATTCCATCTATTTTTGTTGAGGCAATCCGCTGTTCATCGATAGATCTCGTAGTTCCTACGGGGTGGAGTTGATGGGGTCGGTCCATGGAACCCCCCATCTCTCATTTAAGATTGAAGTCTATTAGTTTTATGAGTTCAAAGATAGCCCTAGCTAATCTCTTAACCAATAATTTTGCAGCAATTGAAAGCAAAAGAAGTGGTGGGCGTGGTTAGGCCTTATGTAAACCCTGAGTATGAAGCTTTCGGGGCACTGCAAGAGCTGGAATCGTTAGTCGGGGTAGATGCTAATGTACAAGCAGTGTTCTAACTTAGGATTGCCGCTGAAGTCAGACATTGAGGAAGTAGTTTGAGGTGTTACAAGCAGTGTTGTAAAGGTTTGTTGTAAAAGATCAAATAATGTAACTTCAGATTGATGGATGCTGAGTTTAGTTGGCATGCGAGGTAATTTAATAAATAGATTTACAAGTTAAGTCAAGACTAATTATGAATAGTTATTGTTGAATATTGTTTGTAGCTTTGTGCATGCATAAATGTAACTTCAGATTGATGGATGCTGAGTTTAGTTGGCATGCGAGGTAATTTAATAAATAGATTTACAAGTTAAGTCAAGACTAATTATGAATAGTTATTGTTGAATATTGTTTGTAGCTTTGTGCATGCATAAATGTATTCATGATGTTAGGTTGTGTTTTACCTTTTTTGTGCTATTTGTCTTTCACTATGGTTTTGATTTTTTTTATATTTATATTAACCATTTCATTCTTTGTTTTGAACCTTGTTTGTGTGGTAGCCTTTCATTGTCCTGTGCTTGGATACACAAAGATATAAATTGTCATATCTAAAACCCACATTCGAGATCCAAGTTAGCAAGTAACAACCGGAAATCTAGTCTTACAATTTTTAAGACACGACTTGAAGGCCAAATAAGTGGAATGCAAGCATGCATTGACGAGTCAGACTTGCAACTTGAAAACAATTCTAATTAGGTTTCATGCATAAGAGGGGAAGGTGTGGCCCTCGCCAAATCTCGCCAAGCCATGCTGGCATCTTGTTTTCGCTCGCCACCACACCCCATGAGGTTCGCCATCCTTCGCCAACGAGGAACTCCTCACCTGCACGACGAGGGTGAGTTTCTGACGAGGTGGGGCCCAGCAACGGTAATATTATCGTTTTAAAGTCATGAGTTAAGGTTAAAAGGTAAAAGCTAAGTTTTAACCTCAAGGCAACTTACCCCTTGCTCTAAGAAAGGAAATACTATAGAATTGGACAGACCCCAATTCTTGATACAATCATACCTCAAACATATACATATCTCTAACACTACTCCCTCAGACACTAATGAAGATATCTGACAAAGCAAGTCATTGAGTTCTCTGATAGTGTTCTGTAGCATACCAGCAAACCATTGATTGCATTCCATCATAATCAAAACATACTCATCATCAAATTCACCATAAAATGAACCATTAACCTTCTAGCTACATTTCCATCTTACCCTTCTCCTAAGCCCACTCAACCAGCTCCCACAGTAAGCATAAGAGAAAGGGTTAATGGCTTCACTAGGCACCCATAACCTCTCCACTGTAGGGGCTATACCAATTGTGCTACATTTCCATTTACTACAATGGCATCACACAATTGGCAACACACACCCTACAGTGAGTACCAACCATTCCTCCTTGGCATTGTATAGATAGGACCAAGTAGGTTCATCTTTCACTCCTCACTATTCCTATCTTCATACACTGCCCACCATACTCACTTACCCTACTCAACTGGGAACCTACTTTATGGATATTTTAGAAGTGTACTTGAAAAGAGGCTCAAATCCAACTCTAAATGTCTAACAAAGACCAATTCAGCAGTTGATTTCAGCCAGTAACTTCAAAACATCCAAGATACAAGGCCATCAGTTGCAGTGAGTATCAAAATTCTTACTATTCAAGCTGGATAGTAAGAATATACTGGTTAAACCATGATTTCAGTAGCAGGTTTCAAGTCACCACCTGCATTTGACTTTTTATTCATCATTATCCATGATAAAATACTATTGCCAAACACCCCTTAAGGTTTTGACAGAGTCATATTAATACCATTTTCCAAGCAGGAAACTTCCTTATGTGAATTAACCACTGATTCAATTGTACACCTTTGTCACTTATTGCAGCCCATCCTCACAATACTATGGCAGAGGATCCAAGTGAACCAGCTTCTATCCACAAATTACAAGCCATCTGCTAAATATCCACTTTTTTGTTGCATCTAATAGACCATAATCTTTCCACTTCTGCATTACTATCTTTAACTTTTAAGCCCAACAGTTTCCATTTCACATTGTCAATAATCAAATTTCCCACATTCTCATGATTTTTACATTCCTCTTTGAAAATTCTGCTATTTCTCTCATTCCATATACCATAGACACTAACAGTATTAATCTTCTAATCACACTCCATATCTTATTACCATTTTGTCCATTAGAATATTTCAGAATAATGTCATGCCAATCAATCCAATCTCCTTTCAGAATAATATTTCAGAATAATGTCATGCCAATCAATCAATCCAATATTTCAGAATAATATTTCAGAATAATGTCATGCCAATCAATCAATCCAATATTTCAGAATTTAGTCTTCTTCCACACAGCCCTTGAGAATTCACTCTTAAAGAATAAATGCTCCAAATCTTCAGTATCATTCTTACACAAATAACATCTATTTACTGCACAGTTACCCCATTTTTGTATTCTGTCTTGAGTGGAAAGCCTATTCTGAATAGCAAGCCATAAGATAAAAGCATTTTTAGGGATGCATTGTGAAAACCACACTATCTTCCACCATGACACCACTGGCTTATTGATCCTGAGTTCTCTACACACATTCTTCACAGCAAAATCCATCTCCTTTCCATCTTCACTGGTCCAAACAGCAATGTCACATTTCTCAGGCTCTAAAATAGGGGTAGTGATACTAGTAATATTACCAAATTTACTATACCATTCAGTTGGCCAATTCCATCTTCCATTACTTATCATATCAAAGACCTTTAAATCAGTTTTCAGTCTAACATCATATAAATCTCTATGGGTAATATACTGATAAAGTGGTCCCAAATGACTCCAATTCTCATACCACATAGAAATACTTCTTCCATTACCAATTTTAAACACAATTCTGTCCTTGATTTTATCTCTGACTTTTAAAATGTTCTTCCGCAATTTTTGTACCTTAAAAGAAAGTAGGTTCAAATAATTCAGGTCATAAAAGAAGGTCTGCCTACTTGCCTTGCATTTCAACTCTTTTTTGTGGCCTGTGATTTCTTTTGTGTTGTATACGAGAACTTGTCCCCAACTTGAACGGCGGACATGTTATTCTTTTGTTAATATTTAGACAAATCACAATATCTATTGTTTGTGCTCCATCTGGTTAATGTCAGTATGTCACTAACAAATATTAGAAGATCCCCACACTTTTATTCTTACTCTGCTTTCAATTAAACTAGATAGCATAAATGCTATGCATAAAAGTTGCTCTCCAGTTTGTAGGCTTACTTTCGCAGTTTCGCCCGCCCTTACTGAGGTTTAGGTTAACTGTAAGTAAATGAATTTTTGCCCCCAATCATATAAGAACTTTAACTTGTAGATGAGGATACGATATGGAATATGAATGGTATATTGGTTGAGATAATTATTAGCCGATTATGTCTCTTAGCCAATTAGTGTTGCTTATTAGCATTAAGGGCTAAGCCCATTGTTCTTTGCTTGTTATTCAAGCTATGTAAAACTGTAGATTGTGATCTTTGCTAATAAAATCATTCAAGGGGAATACCATGTGTTATTAGAATATATGTAAATCGAAATGGCTGTCTTTAAAATGTACTCTTAAATATATCGAAAGCTAGCTTTATGTAATCTGGTCTATGTTTGTTTTGTTTTATCTACTCTTCATTAAAGAAAGAGAAGACTTGCTACACTTTAAGCATCAGTATGATATTATTGAATATTGATTAAGAAGAATGCTAGGGTGGTCACTCGGGTTTTTGCTTGCTTAGATCATAATTGTTCAAAATTTAGGTAAAACATTACATCTTCTGCTGAAACTGTTTTTTATGGTGTGTCATGGATGCCAACGCACCTGTGCACGTCTTGCCCTAAATAATGCTGGCCGTGAGTCGTGACCATCTTAAACTGAGCTAAATAAGGTGACTTGCCTAAATCTTTAAAGAAACTATGTGGTCATATCGGAGTGATCCACATCATAGCATTAACATGTAGTGAACATGTAGGTTTTAGTCCGGAGTACTTGCTTTAGCTGAGACTATTGGTTTGTATCTGTATGTGGTACATAAGCCACATAGTTTTGCACATAAACTTCAATTTCTATAAAAGTTTACCGGGGGTAAAAGCCTTTACGAAAAAAAAATAAAATAAAATCCCAAGCTTTAACCATGAGCGGAATTCTTCGTGCTTTTGTTGTTACATATGTAATCTTCAAATTTGGATAGTTATGACATTCGTTGCAAAGTGAAAACAGTTAGTTATGAGATATGAGACCGGACCATCTCATTCAGGCTTCAGATTGATATATCTAAAATAAAAATAAAAAATTCTTTTAGTTCAACTCTGCAAATTAACAGAGCCATTTATGATGTATTCTATAGTTTGCTTAGGTTTAGATGGATAATTTAAATAGCATTTAATCATCACATTAGATTCTTTGACCTTCATGAATGCCATGTGCCAAATTGAAGTCCATGGCCTTGAAGAACTGTATTTCAATGTTTATTTAAGGTGGTCAAATGTGCAAGTTTGATGGTATAGTTTTGGGTCAAAACGGTGCAGGTCAGGCTGGGTTGACATGAGAAACTTCGGTCCAGGTCTTTCTTGAAATAGTTAGTGCATTAAACATGAGTTCACAAACTATATTATAATCGTTTATAAACTTCTATCCAGGCCATCAACCCATCTTTTTTAAGCTTTTGATTTATTATGTTCATTTTACCAGCACCAAATGACCTAGTGGAAAGTGTTGGTAGACTTATTGGTATTCTATTGGTATTAGTATTTGTTTTAGACTAGTATTTGTATTTGTATTGGTTTAGGCCCAGGCCCAGGCCCAAGTCCAAGTCCAAGTCCAAGTCCAAGCTTAAGCCCAAGTGTTAAATTATAAATAAATATTGGGTCCATGTAAACACTATTATCAATCAATATTATCACGTCTTACATGGTATTAGAGCTTTAGGTAAGATCCACCACCAAAAATTTGCTATCCTCCGGTCATCAGCTACGCGCCGGTGATCGGAGGGATCTTGATTTATTTATTTTTAATTTATTGTTTTTGCTTAAATAGGGAAAAAAAAATTTGTTTATGAAGTTCGATTGTTTTTGTTTGAATTGTTTTTAGTTTTGCATATGCTATTTAGGATTTGTTTGATCAATTGGTTTGTTTTTTTGTTTAATAATTGGTTTGTAAGAAGTGATATATTGATTGATAAATAGTGTTTACATGAGACCCAATATTTATACTAATGACTAACTTATCACTTGGGCTTGGGCCTAATTGCCTAAACCAATACAAATACAAATACCGGTCTAAAACAAATACTAATACCAATCAAATACAAATAAGTCCAATAACACTAACAGAACGGTCATTTACAAGAGGTCTAGAATTCAAACCTCGCTAGGTGTGTACATTTGGGGGTGGCCAGAGAAGGTCGGAACAGGTCTCGGATTTAACTCGGTGAGGCCGCATACATATGAGTCTAAAAGTCTCGCCCTCCCCGGGTAACCTGAATAAGGAAAAACATCATCCGTTCTAGGTTTTAAAAAGCGTGATGCGCGTCGATGCAATAAGGGTCAAAAAGCCGAGGCGCGAGGCGCCCTCGCCGAGGCGAATGCGCGCGCATCACGTACCCGAGGCGACAATTTTATAAAAAAATATTTAAATTATATATAGTGCACAAAACACATTAATAACACATTTATACCACATTTAATGTCAAAAGATACCATGCATGTTCATAGTTCACGAATCTATATCGCTAAAATACATAAATAGTAGAAAACTAAGATCAAAAGTCTTATCATTTATAAGGAATTGGTCAAATTGGACCCATATTTTAAAAGTAAAGCCCATGAGAAGAAGCCCAATACACATTATTAAGTCCAATCTTATGTTATAAGGCCAAAAGTACATGATGCGCAGAAAAGCGCAGATGCGTGCATCAGCTGATGCGTGCATCAGCTGATGCGTGCCTGATGCCCGCGCATCACCTCGCATCCCCTAAACGCAACGCATCAGGGTGTCTCATGCAACAGAGCCGCACATCGCAACGCATCACGCATTAGGCGCGCCTAATGCACGCTTTTTTAAACACAGATCCGTTTATGTCCATTTTCTATGTAGAGATAATAACCCAATTCAATTGGCCTAATTCACAAGTTAAATGGCTAAAATTGTCATCGCTAATGTTTCTTAATGAATAGGAACATTAATAATCTTGCAATTTAGATACTCCCAGAATATCTAATGCTTGATGCACGCTTTTTTAAACACAGATCCGTTTATGTCCATTTTCTATGTAGAGATAAGAACCCAATTCAATTGGCCTAATTCACAAGTTAAATGGCTAAAATTGCCATCGCTAATGTTTCTTAATGATAGACATATGCCTTATAATAAATGCTGGATGTCCTACATCAAGCATGCTGAAGTGAACGTACGTACATGGACTTCATGGGAGCCTTTCTAAATTGCATTAGATATTCTGGGAGTATCTAAATTGCAAGATTATTAATGTTCCTATTCATGGGTGAAACAACCATTTGGAATTATAGATCGCACATAATTTGTTTCGTGTAGTGGATTCTCACTTCCACTAAGTGGTTAACATTGATTCAGTATTAATATTATTTGTTTTTTGGCCTTTTCTGAACCCCAGGTTGGACCAGGAACCGCGATAATTGTGACAGATCCGCATCAGCTTGTAGCTTACCAAGAATTGAAGTCGAAATATGAGCATTTAGTAAGTTTAACTGCCATCTTTTGAATGTTAAGCATTTATACCCCTTATGTTTTATTTCAATTGTCAGTATTTTTGAAATATGATATATTTTACCAGTTTCAAAATTCATTATGAACTTAGCACTCTTAGGGGGTGCTTGGAGCAAATGTTGGTTTGGAGTTGATATATACTGTATTCTCCTTTTCACTGAAAATTAAGATAAAACATAATAGATATTCTCTTCTGTGTTGGAATAAACCGACCATGATTATCAGCTCAATAATCAGTTTTAGATAATCATGTTCATACTCGTTGCCACAAATGCCAAGTTGTTGAGTACTGTTGATAATCCAGAAACCCAAACGAATAAATAAAACTTTTGGGGTTGCATACAATTGTTGACAAATAATTGATAATTTGTGACAAAAATAAATTCATGTTTTGCATTAGATTATTTTAACTCATGTAACGACGTTCGTTTCGGTTCAGTCATTTTATAGGTAAATTTCTTTAGCAACACTAGAGTCAGCTGAACACTATAAATGGATTAATAGGATGGGTTTAACCCCCATCTCTCATTTAAGATGGAAGTCCATTAGTTTTGTGAGTTCAAAGATAGCCCTAGCTAATATCTTAACCAATATTTTTGTAGCAATCGAAAGCAAAAGAAGTGGTGGGCGTGGTTAGGCCTTATGTAAACCCTGAGTATGAAGCTTTCGGGGCACTGCAAGAGCTGGAATCGTTAGTGGGGGTAGATGCTAATGTACAAGCAGTGTTCTAACTTAGGATTGCCGCTGAAGTCAGACATTGAGGAAGTAGTTTGAGGTGTTACAAGCAGTGTTGTAAAGGTTTGTTGTAAAAGATCAAATAATGTAACTTTAGATTGATGGATGCTGAGTTTAGTTGGCATGCGAGGTAATTTAATAAATAGATTTACGAGTGAATTCAAGACTAATTATGAATAGTTATTGTTGAATATTGTTTGTAGCGTTGTGCATGCATAAATGTATTCATGATGTTAGATTATGTTTTACCTTTTTTGTGCTATTTGTCTTTCCCTATGGTTTTGATTTTTTTGATATTTATGTTAACCATGTCTTTCATTCTTTGTTTTGAACCTTGTTTGTGTGGTAGCCTTTCATTGTCCTGTGCTTGGATACACATTCGAGATCCAAGTTAGCAAGTAACAACCGGAAATCTAGTCTTACAATTTTTAAGACACGACTTGAAGGCCAAATAAGTGGAATGCAAGCATGCATTGACGAGTCAGACTTGCAATTACTTGAAAACAAAAATTCTAATTAGGTTGCATGCATAAAGTTATGAAGACTAAGCGAACAAAAGTTCTCTGAAAGAAAATTGTGTCTTTTCTGATAACGTCTTTAAAATGTTTATCAATCCCTCACACGGGCGATGATACTTCAAATCACGCGAAAATAATGCATAGTCTAGTGGAGGTAGAGTAAAAACATGAAATAATTAAGGCATTAAGGAGGCAAAGTATTGTTTGGTATGTTGTAGTGAAATTTAGAATGGAAAAGATCATGAGAGCATCTTCAAAGAGAGCTTAAAAAAGGGTTGAACATTCGTTGGAGATAGGTTAATGCATTAGAAGTAAAGCTTGAAAATTACTTATTTATGCACATTAGTAGATTAATATTATTCAACGTATTGGTTAACTTATTGAGAAATTGTTATTTGAGAGATGAGTATAAGTTGAGTTTTAGTTAAAAGGTTTTTTAGCATTGAAGGAGCAGGTTGATGAAAGAGTTGAATATTTTAAACAGTCATGCATTGGCGATGCTCTTACGATGAAATGAGAAAAACATGTTTGCTTATAATTCCGGAAAGGAATGACTCATTATGTGAGAACCTATAAATTTCATTCAGGAGCGGCCCCCTATCTTTTTTTTATTCTAACTTACATAAAATCCTCTTTAACTACCAACTACCAAACGGACCTTAAACACTAACATATTATCCACACATTTTATTTTAAATTGAGGAACTGGAAAAAAAAATATATATATATATAGTAATAATAAAATACCTTAATCTTTATATTTTTGCATTCATAAAAGAAACTATTGGCATGGATATNAAAATAATGAAGAAGTATGAACATGCCGATGACGATTCCGATAACGAGTAAAATGTGTTGTTTTTTTTTTCCCGTAATTTTTTTTTCCGTAACGTTTTCTTTCCGTAATGTTATTTTTATTTATGTGTTAATGTAATTTTAATTTTAATTAAATGAATTTAGTTTATTTGATATTTTGAATAAAAAAAAAAAATTGTAAGTGGTGGGGCCCAAATGAGTAAGTTGTAGTTAGTTGTGAGTGAAGGGGGGTTGTAAGGGGAGGTTTGTTAAGATGATGTGGCACCCCGTGGGGCCCGAATGAGGAGCTCATGCTACTCACGACACCTTCCTCTCTAATGAAGACTGAGCGAGCAAAAGTTCTCTGAAAGAAAATTGTGTCTATTCTGATAACGTCTTTAAAATGTTTATCAATCCCTCACACGGGCAATGATACTTCAAATCACGCGAAAATAATGCACAGTCTAGTGGAGGTAGAGTAAAAACATGAAATAAGGCATTAAGGAGGCAAAGTATTGTTTGGTATGTTGTAGTGAAATTTAGAATGGAAAAGATCATGAGAGCATCTTCAAAGAGAGCTTAAAAAAGGGTTGAACATTCGTTGGAGATAGGTTAATGCATTAGAAGTAAAGCTTGAAAATTACTTATTTATGCACATTAGTAGATTAATATTGTTCAACGTATTGGTTAACTTATTGAGAAATTGTTATTTGAGAGATGAGTATAAGTTGAGTTTTAGTTAAAAGGTTTTTTTAGCATTGAAGGAGCAGGTTGATGAAAGAGTTGAATATTTTAAACAGTCATGCATTGGCGATGCTCTTAAGATGAAATGAGAAAAACATGTTTGCTTATAATTCCGGAAAGGAATGACTCATTATGTGAGAACCTATAAATTTCATTCAGGAGCGGCCCCCTATCTTTTTTTTATTCTGACTTACATAAAATCCTCTTTAACTACCAACTACCAAACGGACCTTAAACACTAACATATTATCCACACATTTTATTTTAAATTGAGGAACTGGAGAAAAAAAAAATAGTAATAATAAAATACCTTAATCTTTATATTTTTGCATTCATAAAAGAAACTATTGGCATGGATGTCAAAAGTCAAATGAAAATCATAAACTTAATGCATGAATAATCCTCGAGAGAAATGATTTCTTTGCAAATACGGCTTAGGAATAATTTATGTTTGTAATGAGTAAGATACGTTCGCACTTCATTGATGGTAGCCAACATCACATCCAACTAACCAACTGTATAATAATAAATATGTACAAAGATACATATCTCCTTAAGGTTTTTAAGCAACTATAGCAACCTTTTTTTATTTATTTTTATTATTATTTTTTTTATTTTTTACAATGGATTCAACGATAAGATGTGTGCTTACCTCTCATATGGTTCATCTTCACATGAATTACTAGATGAAGAAATGCAGTCAACACCAAGAAAATTTGAACATTTGAAAGAATCCAATCGTTTATCGTAAAATATGTAGCTAATATCAAGAAAATTTGAGCATTTGAAAGAATCCAATCGTTTATTGTAGAATATACGGTCACTGTTGGGACAATCGTCTATTGCGCCAGCTCATAGAATCTGTTATAGAATCACATGTGATTTTGTTTCAGAATCACATGTGATTATGACAGACGCATTTCATCAAACACATGGTGTGCATCTGGATCAACAACAACATCATCCATAACCTGGATTTCAAGATCAACCAAAAGATTTCCACAGCTGGAACAACAACCAAGTCTGCTTCATTTAACTAATTTTCGTCCATATTTTTACAAATCATTTGTGATTTTGATCGATTCCTTCAAATCCGTTCAAACTACAAATCTAAATCTTTCAAAGTGAACGTTTTTGATCGATTAACTATCTGTTATGATGATTGGAAGGTGAAAATCGAGTGTTTTCGCAACGTTTTTTTATGATGATTTGAAGGTTTAATCGCCGGTAGAAGGTGAGTGGGTCGAGTGAGAACCCTAGGTTTTTTTTAGGAATAAATGAACTGTGTGTAAAAAATAAGGCTTTTATATTCACGTTTTTGCCCTTTGATGAAGAATGTGGGTGGGATTTGTCATTTAATCATGGCCATTGGATGAAAATGGTATGGATAGCTGAGATGTGTTCATTGTGAATATTTAGATAAAAGTGGTCTTTGAGATCTGAACTCACTTGATAATGACGGTGTGTAGAGTAGATTTCCCTAATTTAGAATAGTTTTTTTTTTTTATTTTTTTTTTTTTTTTTTTTTTTTTGGTTTTGTTTGTTTGTTTTTGTTGAACGCGAGTTAGTAGTTTAGTGATTCAGCCACATGATCATCATTGGGCAGTATGCAAGCATCGAACCTTTCTCCTTAGTGGATAACCCCCACTCCTGCTTCTATTTTTTCGGGCCCCTGAAGGTCCATGGTGAGACTCGAACCTGAGACCTCTCTAAGGATACCTCTCAAAAGTTACCCTAGTTGTATAATAATACAATACAATACAATTCTCACAAAAATATAGTTTGTAACTTTGTATCTTAATGAACAAGCCATGTAGATATATGGCATGGTTTATATTTTTATCAGTTAGGATTAAATAAGAATAAAAATTAAAATGAGAATGGTGAGAAGAAATTACAACCACATATTTCAGATACACCTACAAAAGTTGATGCATCTCTTTTTAAAATTCTCCTTATTTGAAATATGTGCCTAAATATCCTTTTCATTCTTCTCAACATAGATTTATTTTTTTTTTATTTTATTTATTTATTTATTTATTTTTTTTCGCTAGATCGCTTCTCATACTTTTATTCAGTGGCGGAACTTGAACATTTTTTTTTGAGGGGGCCGAATTTATTTTGGGGGGCCTAATCGGCGATTTGTTTGCAACCTCAACTAAATTACCCCTAAAACCTATAATATTTACACTAGGTGCCGCAAATTTTGAGGGGGCCGGGACCCTCCCCTGCCCCTACATAGTTCCGCCCCTGCTTTTATATATAAACATTTCTTAGGAAAAGTATGCTCGAACAGCTCTTTAAAATCACCATAGTACGTAAATCAAATACAACACTCAGAATACATTGTTATTAAATCTTTTTATCGCTCGTAATTTAAGAAGAAGAGAAGATTCATCATGCGGAAAACAAGTGTTATAACTACTTAATTTTAGTCACAATATTTTTACCAGCTAATAAAATGAAACTGCAAGTGAGCGAGTTAACTTGGAAAAATAACTAATCGTTACATTCAAGACGGAATTAGGTTATGTCCCGGATTTAACTTTTATGATGTTTCGACTTGGATATAATAAACGGCTAAAACTTATAAGTGATATAAAAGATATCGAATGACCTGCCATCATAAGAACCAATGACTTGCCGTCTACATGAAAATATTCAGAGAAAAAAATAAAAAAAAAATAAAAAAATAAAAAAAAAAAAAAGAGAGAAAAGAAGAAGAAGAAGAAAAAACCCTCGATGTGAAATAAAATAATCACTATTTTATTATTAGAGCAATGTTAAATCCTCTTACAATTCATCGATCAAATTATAATATGTGTAATACACCATTTTTTTTTTTTTAGTTCAATTCATCGATCAAACCACTTGTCATGGTCGTAAAAGTAAGAAGATAGCATATCAAATAGGAAAATACGGAGCAATGTTGCAAAAATCGTGAATCGGTAGTCGGGCGGTCAACCACCCTGCAGCGATTAATCGGTCAAGGCGGGATTAATCAGATTGGCATTTCCTGCAAGTTTTGGGTATTTCTGGAGAGCAAACTAAAGATCTTAATTGATTTCAAACCTACTCTGTTTCCAAACCTCAATAAAAGGCTACAATTCTAATTATTAGGCCCATTGTGCGTTATAAGTGAAATAAACGATCCACAAATTAAGTAAAAATGCCTAAATTTTTATTTTTTTAAAGTTGACCGATTCGGCCAATTTTTGGCCCGCTTCAGCCGATTTTTTACCGATTCAGCCAATTTTTGACCGATTAGTGGCCGATGTTTTTGCCTTAGCCGATTTTTCCACCGATTTTCAAAAATCAATAATATGTATGATCGACTACTGATTAATCGGCCGATTCGACCGATTTTTACAACATTGATACGGAGTATATCATTTTTCTTATTATTAATCTGTTGAAATATGCCATTGGTTGTTAGATTTGGATCATGTGAAGAAGTGATCAAAGTTGAAAAGGTATAAAAAGTAACCTTATTTTTACTGTCATATTATTTATTTATTTATTATTATTATTTTTACTATCATTTTTTCCCCTGTTTTTAATATATCAATTTTTTTCAGCCAATTTAAATTTTAATAGAATACTTTTCAATGAAAGATAACTAAAATTTAATTTTTTACTTAGTACTTTACATTGATGATGAACTCAATTTAAAACAAGTAAACAACACCTATGATGAAAAACATTTTTTATTGATAAACATCGCGTATAATAAAAGTCTCTTTTATTTGTGAACAACACCTATACTTGATAACTAGTTTTTAATTGATGACCAACTCTTTTATCGATTAACAACTATTTTAATTGACGAATAACTCTTTTTATTAATGAACAACATATTTTTCTATTGATGAATAACTTTGTTTTTGTTGATGAATAACTTTGTTTTTATTGATGAACAACGCATACGATACGATGGACAACTCTTTTTATTTACGAACAAACCTTTTATCGATGAAAAACGCTTATGATGAACAATCTTTTTTATTGATGAACAACTCATTTTATTGATGACAAACTTTTATTGATTATCAATTTTTTATATTGATGAACAACATCAATGATGGACAACTATTTTTATTGATAAACAACCTTTTCGCAACGCCTATGATAAACAACTTTTTTTGCTAATGAACAACGCATATGCTAAACAACGTTTTTTATTGGCAAACAACGTTTTTATTTATTTATGAATGACTACTAACCTACTATGAACATTTTTTTTTAAATTTTTTTTTATATAATGAAGAATTCTTTTATTAATAAACAAAAGCTATGACGAATAACTCTTTTTATTGATGAATAATTTGTATAAAAACTCGTCTTTTTTAGATTGTCAATAATTCAATTTAAGAATGGTGTACAAATAGTTTGTGTATCACATTGATGAACAAAACAGTAGCTCATCAAAAATTGTGAAATGATAAACTGAGAACTTGTTTATTATAAAATATAGACTTCACATATTTTATTTTACAACTGCTCGTCAGATTTTTAAAGTTTTTTTAACCAAATTTTATATTGATAAAGTTTTTATGATGAATACTGACTTCTTTCAAAATATCTAGCAACGATGAACACAATATTCTATTGGTGAAGGCTTGCCTATAGAAGAAGGTTATTTGTGATGAAAAATATTTTATTAATGAAGATTGACGATGATGAACAACAACGCCTTATTGATGAATACTATTTCTTATAAGAACACATGATCAAGTAATAAATTTACTTTTTAGGTAAAATATGAAATATATTAGCACCAAAAATATAAAACATAATCATTCTGTAACATACCATGAACATGTCCCATGCCCCCATCAAATGACTTATACAACATACTACAAATACTAGCCTACTATACTATCAAACTTCAATCTATACTAAAACCAATATAAAGACATACCAACTCCATATAAACTTATCACAACAGGAGATAACCAAAACTACACCAACCAAGTAGAAGAATACTTGGAACTGTAAAGATATCCCAACAAAATATAAGTTATCCATGCTAGCATAGATAGGGGCGGACCTAGGGGGTTCCCGAGGGTTCACGGGAACTCGATGGATGTTTGCCGCCTAGTGTAAACTTTCGTTAAAATCCTGATTTCTCTTAAGATAACCTGGTCTCGAAATTTTGTGTCACACAAATAAATGTATTTTTCAGTTAGTGCAGTAATATGTCAAAAGAAATACATGTCTTATAGTTTTAGTAAAATCATAATTTTTAGTTTAGTTTTTTTCCTTAATACTTGTAAAAAAATAAATTATGCACATAATAACTTTAGAATTCTGATCTGCCCATGAGCATAAACACATTTATAGAACTTCACAAATCAAAGTCCAACAACAAACAACCTTTATGTAAACTTCTAACCAATCCTACCAAACAACCCAAACACCCAAATATTTCATGGTACACTAAAAAGGGAAAGGGATGAAAATAAGAAATGCTTTCATTCACAAGATACTAGCCATCTGTTAACAACTTTAAAACACATCCATAAGCCAACTAACATGCAACAATCTCATACCAAGGATAGTAACTCATCATGAATAATAACAAACATTTCATATTGTTAGCTCAAGAACTAACTACATCAGAAAGTTTGCCTTAAAACTCCAAACATGGACATGAAACTTTTGAAAACTTAGGGGCTGTTTGATAAAACATTATGATTTAGTGCTGAATGATTTAAAAGCTCTGAATGATTTAAAGTCTCTGAATGAAATTGTAACTGATTGAAATGTATTGTTTGACAAACGTTTGAAATAGATATTCTGAAAGACATAAAATGTTATTGTATTTTATTTAAAAAATCATTATCTTTCAATGTTTTACTAAAATTTATTGATCATTGAGATTCATTTTGGGTTTATATAATTTTGGTTTCAGTGAATACATGTAATATTTCATTTGCTAATGCAATAATCAACAACATCGTTAAAATAAATAAACTTGCAAAAGATCTGTATATATAGGTGTCAAATTTATAAAAATAAAAACTTAAAAAAAGAGGAGGTAATTAATAAAACATTAGTGGTTGAATTGTAAATATATTATATGGAGTTAAGTGTAAATTATAAATCTCCATATTTTTTATAACTTTAAATAATAAACAAATAACCCCTACACTTTATAATATGAACTTTGTTTACAATTACATGAGTATTAGTATTGGTTTGAGACTTTCATCAATTAAACTTACAAAATTTATAAATGTATGAATTAGTTTTAATATACGTTAAATACTTTTAAAATAAATATTAGTTTCAAACTTTCATCTATTAAAATATTTTTATACTATGTGCGTTAAATATAAATAAGAACTCATGTTATCCTATTTAAAAGTTTAATCTATACGTACACGAGTTTGAATATTAAATACAGTTAAATTATTATTAACGGTAATATAAATATCAAATGGTAAGTACGAGTTGATGTGATATGAAAATAAATATACGCGATTGTATTTATAATGACTCATGTAATTATTATTTAAAGTTTATATACGGATACCCGGAAAAACATTTTTAAAAAACTTCATCAGCACTCATTATGTGCTACTAAACTCGCACATTTTGTACAACATGATATCAATAGTTGAAGTTAAACAACAACATCAACTTCAACATTAACATCTATGTCAGCCAAAAAAAAGTTAAATCTTTCATCTAATAAAATTTTTACAAAATATTAATTGATATTAATACATAATGAAAAACTCATGCATACTTATTAGTTGTACTTATATCATAATTTTCACGGGTAAATTCTTATATATCCATATAGTAAACAAAAATTTTAAAATAAATTT
>LBNU01019320.1:153953-168633 GCA_014162995.1 Artemisia annua
TAGGGTTCCTTTTATACTATAAGGAAACCCTAATTCTACAAAACGTGTGAAAGGATGCATACATATCTTCTCCTAAGATATCTAACCGTGTGCATATCCTTTCCTATAATATCTCCTAAGATATCTAACTTGTTCAGCAAAACAGACTTAACTGAACATAAACAGACTTAACTAATCTGGCCAGACTTAACTTTGTACTGGCAGACTTAACTAAACCTACCCGACTTAACTAGACTATTCAGACTTTTAAGTCTGTTACAAATAATTCCCAACAAGATCAATATTTGGCGTGAAGTATAAGAAGGGATAATAAAATAATATGATAAATAAATACATATGTAGAAGTTGGCAATCGAGAATGTTTATTTTATTGTAATAAATGAACACTAAATAATGTCTAGAGGGTACTAAATCATTTTGCACGGCTATATTGCTTACTGGTTCACCACCTAGTGGAACAATTAAGAGAACTAAAAAAAGTTATCAAACAACGAGGTGCACTGACCGTATCAGAATGTGGCCCATTAAGTGGCTATCAAACAGCCCCTTAGTCTACGATGAACACTTTTAGTTCTAAAATTACAAAATAGTTTCAGACATTTCATCAAACACCTAACATGCATTCTCATAAACACATCATTTGGTAATTCGTATTATTACAAGTTTGCCACACATATAAGTAGAACCATTGATATTTTATCTAAAGGCACAAAACACTTTTAGATTTTTTTACAAAACACTTGACTTTTTATATAATCCTCATTATTGTTATTTTTTATTTTATTATTATTATTATTTTTTTTGAAATTTGTTAGAACTGTACAAAGTTTATAAAAAACATCCACATAATGATGTGACATATATAATACTTGGACCACGTATTTATTCTCTTCATTCATACAGTATTTCTTTCTTTTATAACAATCATTTTGCTACACATCATTGTGTGAAAGTCTTTTTGTAAATTTGATGTGGTTTTAGCATTTTTTTTAGCACTGAGAACATAAATAGGATTAAACGTATGGAACACACTATTTATATACATTTTGATTATGTAGCAAAACCTCTTACTGAATTACCAATCTAGTTAGATGGTCCAAGTGTCCAACATAGTAACTTATATTTGTGTGTAATACTGTAATTAACTCTGTATAGAGATTATTTATTTATTTATTTATTTATTTTTGAAAGGCAAATTATATAAAAAGCGCAATAGCGCCACCAAATACAAACCAGGGCATCCACCAAATCAACAAGATGATTAAACTTAGTGGACCCTAAATTAGAAAATTACATACAACATAACCTATATAAATACAACAAACATACTAAATGACACAAGACACAAGCAATGCATACTACAAACGACATGCTGCAAACCCACAAAAAAATAATAAACATGATCTGACAAACACCATATGACAAAAGGTACACCCATGACACAATCAATGCTTACCAAAAATTAACTAGACTTTACTGTCATGAAGCATCCAAACACACTAAAGCCTTAATTTGCATGCTCAACTTGCAGACCATAGGGTCTGTCCACTGTAGTCCCATTGTCAATCCCACTTTGTTGCTGAACCAAATAGTAAAAGATGAAACTGTTATAGCCAAACACTCTTTGTTGCAAAACCAATCAACATAATTGAAATTTTATAGCCAAACGCACTTGTTGCAGAACCAAATATCAGAAAGTAGAACACATATTGGGACAAAGTACCTCAGTAAGCAACATATTACCCATGACAGCAAGACACGAAATTGCAGACACTTGCAGAAACCAGGTGATATGTAGACCAGTCAAACAGTCACAGTTATTCTTTCCGACCTCACTTATAGCACCAACTGAGCTGAAAAACTAAACTAAGAACAAACACACACGGTAGCTGAAACTTTATGGGATCATACCCGAGATTTACCCGGATCAAAAAGCCATTGTTGCCAATTTATTTCTCTTTGCTTTCCGGATCTTCTCAGAATCCACTCAAAACTTTTAAGTTGAATGTCTTGAACTATTTTATTAAGACTTGAAGCTTTCCCTTTAAAAACACGAGTATTTCTTTCTTTCCAAATGAAGTACCCGGATGTCCAAATTACCGCTTGCCACATTTTGGATGAATGACTAGGAACATTAGCATTTCCATTAGACGAAAATAATTCTTCAATAGAAAAAGCATTGACATTCCCAATCTTCCACCACTTTCCCACACACTCATAGCAAAATTACACATAACCAAGCAATGAGAACACGATTCCACCATGTCGTTACAAGAGGGGCATAATAAAGAGTCCAAATCAATGCCCCTCTTGTCCAACTCTTCACGAACTGGAAGCCTCCCTTTTAGAGCCCTCCATACGAATATATTAACTTTTTTTGGAACCCATTTGTTCCAAATCGTTGCTTCATCTCCACTATCCACATTGAGAATCTTTTCTTCTACCATCTTTGTTAGCTCTCTCACCGTAAAAGGGAAGTGGTTTCCACAAAATGACTCACTTTAAATTTGAAATATAGAACACATTAATTTTTATGTGAAATAATATGACTAGTTATAAACTTAACATTAAAGCATCACAACGAAGAAATAATAAAGAAAGACTCCAAGAAGGTCAAAGGGAAAAGAGAACAAAGCAAGTCAATTGCATTGAAAGCTAGGAAGGAATCTAGTGACGTGGATAGCTCAACCTCCGAAAGTGATGACGAAGAATATGCTATGGCCGTAAGAAACTTCAAGAAATTCTTTAAAAGATGAGGAAGATACGTTAGACAACCACATGATGAAAGCAAAACAACCCAAAGAAACAAGGACCACAAGAATAGCAAGAATGAAAGAAAGTGCTTCAAGTGTGGAGATCCAAATCATATTATTGGAGAATGTCCGAAATTATCAAGAAGTCAAAACCACAAGGCTTTTGTAGGGGGTGCATGGAGCGATAGTGACAATGATAAAAATGAGACAACAAGAGAAGAAAAGTGTCTCATGGCAAAGGCATCCGATGAGGTACGTTCCGAAACCGAATACTATAGTGATGAAAATTTATCTCTAGATGAAAAAGACATAGATAGTGAATATAGTAGGCTATACAAATTAGGTCAAAAAGTCATGGCTAAAAATAAATCACTAAAACATATTAATAATCGATTAGAAAATGAGGTACTCGAATTAAAAATTAAACTACAACATTTAGAAAAAGGAAAAGAAGTTTTTATAGAATGTAAAACATGTCTAGAGGTCAAAAATAAAAACGAAAAACCTAAAGATGAAATTTTCAAACTTGACAAGTTTCAAAATAGTAGTAACTCACTTAAGAAAATAATAAGTGTTCAAGAAACTTTGGGAGATAAAACCGGTCTAGGATTCAACGCATCTCAACTTCTATATCCGAATCATAAGGATCATGATTGCTATATTCGAATTGCCCAAAAGATTCATCATGTGTTTCTTGAGATTCATCGTCATCGATCATAAAACCTAGGTCTTTTTGATCAATGTGATCATGCTCGGCTAGATCCTCCATCACATCAAGATCACCTAAGTGTTCACCCTGTATTATGGTAGTGCCTAACCATGACATGCAGCTAGGTGGCTCAACTCTACCCTCATCCCCAAACAAACTTGTTTCATGATCCTTGAAATTTGTGGTCAATTGACTTGTATTAATGTTTGTTGGGTTGTCTACCAAATAATAATATTGGGCACAATTCTCAATAGCTTCCCATGCTTTTTCAACACTTAATTCCCTAAGATCCCTGCCGGCAATATAGTAAATGTCCCTTTGGGCATGTCGGTCGACACGATCGTAAAAGATTTGAGTTAGGGACCATAAATCGAAGTTATGATGAGGGACTTTTTGGAGTAAATATTTAAAACGAGTCCATGCATCATAGAGAGGTTCATCTTTATGTTGTTTAAACATCAAGGTGTCATATGGAGTGGGTGAATTACGTGGTTGGTGGTATGGTGGATTCGCGTTCTCCATAATGGTGAACGGAAGAGTCAATAGAAATTACGAACAAACACACAAAGAAAAAGATAGACTAAAGAATACCTATAAAAATAAAATAAAAATCTCACTAGAAAGGAATCTAGCGAGTAGACCTAATAAAATAAAGATTCAACCTAAACAATAACTATTCCCCGGCAGCGACGCCAAAAACTTTGATGCGCGGGATTGCGACCACGCACTAGGGTTTTACCTCTCAAGGGATCTTGAGAAGCTTGCAATCCCCACCAGGCAGTGTACCTGACCGATGTAGTATAGTGTAGTGGCAAGTACCGGGGGATTGATCGTTCTCTCAGGGAATAGTGTCGTTAGGATTGAAAAACTACTCTAATAGGTCTAGGGGTGAGGGAGGATTCTTTTTGTATTTTTATATTTTAAGGAAAGCAAGTAAAAATCTCGGGTTTTGGAAGAGTGGGCGGAATTAGTTGCTAGTCAACTAACCCAAATTACTAATAATGCAAATAAAATAAAATAACGAAAAAGTAAATGGTTGTGACAACTAATATGGAGAGAAGTGTGTTTACTTAGATTTCCTTACTCCCTAACTATCTTTTACCGGTTGATTAGTGTGTATTAATTGCGTGGATGACGGATTGTATTCCTTAATACCATTCGTAGGGGTGTGTACGGACGTCCCCTAACTCTATGAGATCCTACTTCACTCCTATGTCAAGCCGGCTAAGAAGCTCCTAACATGGGATCACTAGAATTCACTCATGCATTAAATACAATCAAAATAACCTTAGTACACCTTGGTTCATATTTCTTAAGACGTTCAAGCATGTTACCAACCGGAAGTCTGCCAGTTTTCTTAAGCCTAACATCGATAATCACCCATCCAATACAATTAATAACACACCATTCAATCAATAATTAATAGTTAGGTTTCATTAGATCTAAAACACAACTATCAAAGTAATTGGAACCAAAATTTGACAAGACAATACCAAGTTCCAAATTATATGACTTGGAACCCATATCAACCATTTCCGTATATGAACCAAAGAAATGATATGTTTAACCAAAATGGACCCATGAGATATTGGGGACCAAACGTTTGAGTGTTTATTATAAAATAGGTGTGCTTCAAAGTAAGTTTGGAACAGGATGAATGGATCAAAGATAGTGGTTGCTCAAGACATATGACCGGCAACAAAAGTCTCTTTTCAACGTATCAAAAATATGATGGTGGTAACGTTACCTTTGGTAGCAAAGCTAAATGCAAAATCATCGGAAAAGGTAAAATCTCTCACGACTCTTTCTCTATAGATGATGTAGCTCATGTTGATAACCTAGGATTTAATCTCCTTAGTATTAGTCAACTTTGCCGCAAAAAGTATAACGTCCTTTTTACTTTTTAGTGAAAATGGAAGTAAAATACTAAAAGACGGCATAACCATAGCCAAAGGTGTTCTTAAAAATAACGTGTATGTCATGAAGATGGATCAAACATCTAGAGAAAAACTTTGCCTCACCTCATTAGATGAATCTTCAACTTTGTGGCATAGATGTTTATGATACGCTAATATGAGACTTATCCAAAACCTCTCCTCCAAAGATTTAGTTAGAAACCTACCCAAGTTTAAATATGACCAACACTTTTGTGATGCTTGCAAAATCGGTAAACAAGTTCATAGTAGCCATAAGGCTAAAAACATTGTGTCTACAACTAGGTGTCTAGAACTTTTACACATGGATTTGTTTAGTCCATCCGCTATACAAAGTTATGGAGGCAACTTCTATACTTTAGTTCTAGTAGATGATTACTCTAGATATACATGGACAAAATTTTTGAAAAATAAAAATGAAGCTTTTGATAAATTTGAAATCTTAAGTAAGAAAATTCAAAATCAATTAGGAACGTGCATTATGTCTATTAGAACGGACCATGGTCGTGAATTTGACAATGAACTACAATTTGGAAATTTTTGTGATAAAAATGGAAAAACTCATAACTTTTCGGCACCACGTACTCCTCAATCTAATGGAGTAGTAAAACGCAAAAACCGGACTCTCCAAGAGACGAGTAGAACAATGCTTAATGAACAAAATATTCCACAAAAGTTTTGGTGCAACGCGGTTGACACATCAACCTACATTTTAAATCGTGTCTTAATTAGACCATTTTTAAATAAAACACCATATGAATTATATAAAGGGAAAAAGCCTACATTAGGATATTTTAGAGTGTTTGGAAGTAAATGTTTTATCCTAAACACCAAGGATTACCTTACCAAATTTGACCCAAAGTCATATGAAGGTATATTTCTTGGATATTCTCAAAATAGCAAAGCATATATTGTTTTAAACAAAGAAACCTTAAGAATCGAGGAATCATTAAACGTAACATTTGATGAAAGTCCACCTCCCTCTAAGACATCACCTTTGGTAGATGATGACTTAGTTGAAATTCAAGCTATGGAAAATCAAAAAATCTTTGATAATGTCAAGGAAGATGAACTATTAAATAAAGAAATTGTAAATGTCAAAGAATCTAAAAGTCATCGATTAGATAGTGTTATAGGAAACATTAACGAAAGAACACTACGATCAAGAGTTCAAAATGAAAGCAACTTCTTTTGTTTCGTGTCAACTATTGAACCTAAAAACATAAACGAAGCCATAAAAGATGAATCATGGGTAATAGCCATGCAAGAAGAATTAAACCAATTTATTAAAAATGTCGTTTGGACATTAGTTCCTCAACCAAAAAGTCAAACAATAATTGGAACAAAATGGGTCTTCCGTAATAAAATGGATGAAAATGGTGTAGTGTCTAGAAACAAAGCTAGGCTAGTAGCACAAGGATATAATCAACAAGNTAAACCAATTTATTAAAAATGTCGTTTGGACATTAGTTCCTCAACCAAAAAGTCAAACAATAATTGGAACAAAATGGGTCTTCCGTAATAAAATGGATGAAAATGGTGTAGTGTCTAGAAACAAAGCTAGGCTAGTAGCACAAGGATATAATCAACAAGATGGCATTGACTACGATGAAACTTTTGCTCCGGTAGCTAGGCTCGAGTCAATTAGAATTTTACTTGCATATGCATGTGCACACGACTTTAAACTTTTTCAAATGGACGTCAAAAGTGCTTTCCTAAATGGTGTTATCAATGAAGAAGTTTAGGTTGCTCAACCTCCGGGCTTCACCGACTTTGAAAACCTAATCATGTTTACAAACTTAAAAAGGCTTTATACGGACTTAAGCAAGATCCAAAAGCATGGTATGATCGACTTAAGACCTTCCTAATTGACCATAAGTATACCATGGGATTAGTTGATAATACTCTCTTCACTAAGAAGAAAGGATCACATATTATCATAGTCCAAATCTATGTGGATGACATCATATTCGGATCAACTTGCCAAGAATTATGTAGCGATTTCTCAAAAATCATGCATGATGAGTTTGAGATGAGTATGATGGGAAATTTTTCTTAGGACTTCAAATAAAACAATTAGAAGATGGAATATTCTTTAACCAATCTAAATATATTAAAGATATGCTTAAGAAATTTGGTCTTGAAGATTCCAAACCAATTAAAACACCTATGTCCTCGGAAATGAAGTTAACCAAAGATGAGGAAAGTGAATCCGTAGATAACACCAAATATAGAGGTATGATTGGTAGTCTACTTTATCTCACGGCTAGTAGACACGACATTATGTTTAGTGTTTGTCTATGTGCTCGTTTTCAAGAAGATCCTAAAATCATTCATCCTGAAGCCGTTAAAAGAATCTTTAGATACGTTAAGGGCACTATACATTTGGGACTATGGTATCCTAAAGGAACGGGAGTAGAAACCATAGTTTATACCGATTCGGATCATGCCGGTGACTATGTTGATAGAAAAAGCACAAGTGGTATTTGTACTTTTGTTGGACATTGTCTTACCTCATGGTTCTCCAAGAAACAAACATCTCTCGCTCTCTCAACAACTGAAGCCGAATACGTATCGGCCGGAAAAGCATGTCAACAAGCTCTTTGGATGAAACAAGCCCTTGTGGATTACGGTATTCAACTCAACGACATCTCCATTCTTTGTGATAACAAAGGAGCCATCGATCTCAGTAAAAATCCAGTTCAACACTCACGCACAAAACATATTGAAATACGTCATCATTTCCTCCGTGACAACGTTCAAAAAGGTAACATTTCTATAGAAAAAGTATCCTCCGAAAACAACATTGCCGACATTCTTACAAAACCTCTTAAGCGAGAACCATTCAATCTTCTTAGACTTGGGCTAGGACTAATGGAACCTACGCTATAATCTTAAACCTTAGTCTTAAACAAACGTACAAAAGAATAAACGGAAATTTCCTTTTTTTGTTCTGTTCAGCCAGATCCAAACGCACCAACGGACGGAACCCACTATTTGGTTCCGTCCAATCCGTGGTCCTCTGTACTTGAAAAATCATATAATATTCAAAAGCAAACACCCCATATATCCTCCACACAATCCCATTCAGTTACAACTTCGTCCAAACCATCTACACACACAATAATTAGGGTTCTTCTTCACCAAACAAGTGCTCAAAACATCATTGTAAGTCTCTTTACTACATTCTTTCTCCTGATATGTGTCTAGGAATTCCATTTATGCACAAAACATAAAACTTGGGGTTATGCATATACTCAAGAAATTCATGTAGAATAGTAATTGTAAAACAAAACTAATCATGTTTTCCATAGTTAGGAATTGCATTCTTATTAGCATACGTACCCATACAAAACACCCCATGTCGAATTTTTGCAAAATAACTTCTCACAAATAGGACAAATATTTTTTCGTCTCACATTGTGAATAAGAAAATCTAAACGTTACATTTAAAAACTCACTTGCATTATTTCTCTTGAATGCTAAAGGGAATACATAACTAATATGTATTTTCGGGTACATTCAAACATAGCTACATTGAATAAGGAGTGTTTGGGTTATCTCATGTTTTACTAAAAAACAAATGTAATTACAAAAATCTCATGTTTTACATGCATTAAAAGAGTCGAGATAACTACACCTCCACATTGTTAGCATGTAGGCACACACTAGAACTCCAAAAGCACAATTATCGTTAACTCAAACTAAAATGTGAAATTTGTGTTTCTAGGTCCAAACATGCCTCCTCTAACATTCTATGACCACAAAGAAACCCTTAACTACCTACCCAAACACCATAAGACCAAGGGACTTACCGAGGCTCAAAAAAACATCTTTAAGGCGTTAGAATAACGCTATGTCCATGAGGGTAGAACTATTGACCCATCCTTTAGAAGACACAACCATTCGTCAAGACCTTGCCGCCATAGACTTTGATTGCCTTCTCAACATTGATGAGCCAATATGTCCTAGGTTCATCCTAGAATTCTATGCCTCCATAACTCTTCACACCAATGATGAAGGACTCATAAACCTAAGCTTTAGGGTCAACCAAACTCAATTCAACATCCCTCTCAATCAATTTGCTCAAGTTCTTGGTATCCCAAATAGGGGTACATGTATCTACTCGGACAAGTGGTCCCTCTCAATTCTAGACACTATGGATGACCGTCCTTACCCCTATAACACTCCTCTAGTTAACAAGCTAATCATTCGAAATCACCTTTTCCGCCCTAGAACCTCGGGAACTAGGATTAAAAGGTCGGGTACCGAAGTTGACCGTGACCCCTTTGGCATGGAACTTAATAACTCAAGGATCTTTTTCTCAAATGGGAGGAAGTACTTAGGGCAAATGTGATTAGTTCAATAGGAAATCGTGACCACATCAATGCTTGCCTTTGCTACATGCTCTATAGCATTTCCACTCGCCAACCATTCAACTTGGCTTATTATATAGCCAAAAGGATGGCGGGCATATCCGTGCAAGGCAAAAGTGCACTTCCCTATGGAATGCTTCTCACTCGCCTTTATAGGGCCTTTGCTCCAATCCCTCGCAATCTCAAAGGTTTTTGTCCCGACTACACTCTCATTCCCCACATCTTTGTACCCTTAAGTGAGTATTATGTAGCCAAGACTCAAGGAAAACGGCCTCACCCTCCCACCTCTTCATTATCCTCATCCATGAGCGAAGACGATGGACTACCCAACTCAAGGCTTCCTCCTCATGATTACCACCGACAACTACCAAGGATTGCTAATGAATCAGAGGAGTTCAAGCAAACAAAGGGAATGTTCAAGTGTTGGGTTTATTATTATTGATTTGATGATACAAAACAAGAAGAATGAAACATGAAGGGCTTAAAGTGACAAGAAGGAATTCTACAAAAGATGGGAAGGACTTGCTTGCAAAAGAAGATTTATTATTTGGTCCTTCGTAGTCATTTGTAAACCCTAGTTCTCTATTATATAAAGAGATCAAGGGTTAGGGTTTTATTATTAAGTCTTCCACAATGTAATATTACTGTAAAGGTGTGTGTGTGTGTCTAGGGCGTGGTTCATTGTAAATGCCTAGACTAGAGTTAGTTGTTCGATACCTTCAAGATCTGAGATGTCTTAGATCCCTGTTACAGTTAGGTAACACGTTATATTCTGATCAAATAATAATTGAAGGTGATGATGGTGAAAAACCTTGTGTCAATAACTTTGATTTGTTCTAATCCGCTGTGCATAATTGTTCATTGTTATTGTTGAACCCTAAGGCTCAAAACGATCCAAGAAACTATAATTACCACGTCATTAGTTTCTACAAGTGGTATCAGAGCTTGTGATCTAGAAGCTGTGATCAAGAAGAACTCAACAAATTTACTTACTTTCTTTTCAACACAACTTTAAGCTATGGGTGATGAAACTCATATGGTGACTGCCTCCAAGGTTCCTATGCTGAAGCAAGGTGAGTACCAGTTATGGAAGATGAGAATAAGGCAATACATCCGCATGATTGACTACAAGATGTGGGATGCTATTATAAATGGTACTCAAACCACAGTGAATGTTGATGGTGCCTCCGTTTCTATCAAAGGCAAGGAAGCTGAAGATCAAAAGAAGTTGGAGATAAAGGCTCATAGTATTCTTTTAATGGGAATACCTAATGAATTTCAGCTTGACTTTGAAGAAATTGATACTGCTAAGGGGCTTATGGATGCTGTAGAAACAAGATTTGGTGGTAATGAGGCCACTAAGAAGGTCAAGAAGAATGCTTTGAAGCATCAGTTTGAGAACTTCATTGCTCTCAGTGAAGAAACTCTCGATGGTACTTATAACAGGCTTCAAAGGCTTGTGAGTCAGCTAAAGCTTTCTGGATACATCATCCCTCAGGAAGATGTAAATCTTAAATTTGTTAGAAGCCTTGCACCAGAATGGAGCATGCATACTGTTGTGTGGAGAAACAAGGATGACTTTGATACAATGAGCTTGGATGATCTATACAACAACTTGAAGGCTTATGAGCCTGAGTTGAAGGCTACAACAAATTCTTCTACATCAGCTGCTCAAAACATTGCTTTTGTTTCTGCTAAAGGTAATAATTCATCAGAGACTCACTCTGCTGCTTATGGAGTCTCTACTGCTAGCACTAGGAACTCTGCTGCTGGTTCTGAAAACTTGGATACTGCAAGTGATGCTGCTATCTGTGCATTCTTGGCTGATCTCACAACAACCACACAAGTACTCAACCAAGATGCTGATCATATTGATGCTGATGACCTGGAAGAAATTGATATGAAGTGGCAAATGGCTATGCTAACCTTGAGAGCAAGAAAGTTTTTGAAGAGAACTGGAAAGCAAATCAAGCTAAATCCACAGGGCAACTTGGGCTTTGACAAGTCAAAGATGGAGTGCTTCAACTGCAATAGGAAAGGTCATTTTGCTAGGGAATGCAGAGCTCCTAAGAAGGCTGGAGACCCTACCAAGAAGGCAGCAGAAGATTCAAAGCCAACTACTGCTTTGATGTCTTGTGATGGTTTGGGTGATTATGACTGGAGTGACATGGCACAAGAAGAACCAAACCATGGTTTGCTTGCAGTGACAGGGCATAACTTTGCTCTAATGGCTTATGCCTCTTCATCATCTGGCTCAGATTCTGAGGTATCTAATGAAACTAATGAATCTTCATGTTCTTTTAAATCATGTGCTGACACTTTAGAAGAACTTAAGACTAGGAATGAGAGCTTAATAAAAGAAGTTGAGTTTCTGAAACTTGAAAACATTGGATACAGAGTAGGGATTGCAAATGTTGAAAAGAAACTTGAATACATGCAAGAACTTGAAATAGAATATGTTGATAGGATTGATTTTCAGCGTGGTGAAATTGATATTAAGAATGCTGAAATAGAGATGTTTAAACGAAAGTTAGTTGAGTCTGAAAAAGCTAGAGAATTAGCAATTGAGGAAATGGATAAGCACATCATTAGAGTTGATAAACAAAAATATGCTACTTCTGTCCTTGATGGCCATGATAAAAACATAATTGAATGTCAACTAATGAGAAAGAAAAGTGGCATAGGATACAATGAGGTTCCACCTCCCAAGAAAAGTGCATTTGCACCCCCAGGAAAGGAACTCTCATTTGTAGATGTTGAAGGGCTAATAAAAGAAGCAGGTGAATTTAGTAAGTCAATTACTAAGATACCAGAGGTTGAAAATTTAAATTCTGGTGCACCAATCATTGAAGATTGGGTGTCAGATTCTGAGGATGAATTAGATGAGTCAACCACTAGTTCAACACAGTGTGCTAAAAAGGAGGAAATTCCTCAAGTTGTTAAGCATAAAATTAATCAGGATAAGTTCCTAAAACCTGTGTTAGGTCATGCTTTGTCTAAAAAGGTTGTTGAGTACAAAGAAGTACCTAGAGAACAAATGAAAAGGATTAATAACAAGCCTAGGGGAAACCAGAGAAGTTTTAATGGTCTAGTCTCAAACAGATTAGGCAATGACTTTCATCTTAATAGGAAGGCATGTTATAATTGTGGTAGTTTTGAGCATCTTATTGCTAAATGTGCTAACTATCAAAAACTTGTTTGGAACCAACATACAAGAGTCAATCATCAAAATTTTTCAAAAAGAGATCACTCACCTACTAAAAGAAATATGGTTCCAAGAGCAGTACTGTTGAGATCTGGTGCTACTAGAACAATTGTTGCTGCTCAACCAAAAAGGCCTTTTCAAAATAAAACAACTGGGTCTACTGCTACTTCAAGAGTAAATTCTGCTGCTCAGGCAGGTTACTCTACTGCTATGTCTAAGAACCTACCAAACACAGTTGTTGGGCATCATTTTTATGATGTAAAGGCCTCAGCTTGTTGGAGTTGGAAACCAAAATCAAATGCTTTAACTAAAGTTTCCAACAACAACAGTGCATCAATGGATCTCACTAAATACAATTATGTTGATGCGCAAGGCAGATCCAAGTCAGTAATGGCTTGGGTCAAAAAGAGAAACTAATTTCTCTATTTTGTATGCAGGGCAATCTACAAGATAAGCTAAAAGATCAAGGTATTATAGATAGTGGATGCTCTGGACACATGACTGGTGACATTTCCCAACTTGAAGATTTTGTGCCTATTGATGGAGGAAGTGTTGCTTTTGGGAATGGTCCTACAAGAGGAAAGATTATTGGTATTGGTACTCTTAGGACTGGTAATTTGAGTTTTGAAAATGTGCTTTTAGTTCAAGGACTTAAGTTTAATCTCTTCAGTGTTTCACAAATATGTGACGAAAAGAACTTTGTTCTTTTTACTGACACTGAATGTTTTGTTCTTTCTTCTGACTTTTAAGTTACCAGATGCCAAGCATGTGGTGCTCAAAGTTCCAAGGAATGACAACATATACAGTGATCATATAAAGAATATTATTCCTAGAAGAGATGTGACTTGTCTTTTTGCTAAAGCCACTTTTGATGAATCCAAATTATGGCATAGAAGACTTGGACACTTAAATTTCAAAACTATGAACAAATTGGTAAAAAGTAACCTCGTAAGAGGTTTACCTACAAAAGTTTTTGAAAATGATGAAACCTGTGTAGCTACTTCTGTCCTTGATGACCATGGTAAAAACATAATTGAATGTCAACTAATGAGAAAGAAAAGTGGCATAGGATACAATGAGGTTCCACCTCCCAAGAAGAGTGCATTTGCACCCCCTGGAAAGGAACTCTCATTTGTAGATGTTGATGGGCTAATAAAAGAAGCAGGTGAATTTAGTAAGTCAATTACTACAATACCAGAGGTTGAAAATTTAAATTCTGGTGCACCAATCATTGAAGATTGGGTGTCAGATTCTGAGGATGAATTAGATGAGTCAACCACTAGTTCAACACATTGTGCTAAAAAGGAGGAAATTCCTCAAGTTGTTAAGCATAAAATTAATCATGATAAGTTCCTAAAACCTGTGTTAGGTCATGCTTTGTCTAAAAGGGTTGTTGAGTACAAAGAAGTACCTAGAGATCAAATGAAAAGGTTTAATAACAAGCCTAGGGGAAATCAGAGAAATTTTAATGGTTTAGTCTCAAACAGATTAGGCAATGAATTTCATCTTAATAGGAAGGCATGTTATAATTGTGGTAGTTTTGAGCATCTTATTGCTAACTGTGCTAACTATCAAAAACCTGTTTGGAATCAACATTCAAGAGTGAATCATCAAAATTTTTCAAAAAGAGATCACTCACCTGCTAAAAGAAATATGGTTCCAAGAGCAGTACTGTTGAGATCTGGTGCTACTAGAACAATTGT